>JAFFZH010008125.1:0-22355 GCA_018420115.1 Euura saliciscinereae | reverse complement strand
GTCTCCATGGATTTTTTTTTTTTTTTTTGCCAATGATCTGTTACATCGACGAAGAATTGTATAACGTAATTTATTTCTTACAGGTGGTTTGGCAACCGGTGGTTGCGGCGGTGGCACAGCTGGTCTTCTTGGAGACTGAATTTCCGTCTCTATAACTGGCTTTTCGACCACTTTTGGTATCGGCTTTCTTTCCAGTGGTTGGAAAGTTTTCAGCACCGGGGGTTCCAGTTCCTGCTCCAATTCCCGCATGACTTGAGCATGCTGCAACAGAAAGTTGACGACATTGTCGTCGATCAAGTTGCGAATTCGAACTGATGAAAAACGAATCAAGAAAACTTACCTCTCTCTTTTTTATCGCCGGAAAACTGTTCTTGCGTTGTTCCATGAAGACGTTCTTCGCCGATGGGAAAGCTGGGGTCAGTTCCATCTCCGAAATCAGATCCAGAACGTAGTCGAAACCGCTGGTTTCGGTCACGATTGCATCAGGCCCGTCCAATTGGTTCCACAATGTGATGGTCCAGCCAAGATTATCGACACCGTGATTTTGAACTGCTATATTAGCCAGCTCCTCGCAGGATGTCCAAGAGTCGACGGAACACGTTGTGGTCTCACCTGAAGAGCCCCAAAAAAATCAAAATGAGTCATCCTAATGTCTTGATAACTCTTTGAAACGTGGTCTCTGTCAAGAATATTCTATTATTGTCTCTTCGGGAACATTCGTGGGAAAATATATCATAGAATAAAAATATGTGATTCAAAATCCATGATCTTACCATCGTAGAATCCAACGCTCAATGCCATGTTGACTCTGTTCCTATTCGCTCGCCATTCAAGCACACAAGGTGGATAATTCCTGGCGACCTGGTAAGTTGTCGGTTGATTATTGCTCGTTACTCTCAGCACGGTTCTCTCGCCCTGAAGAAGCTTTCGCTGACAGTAGGCCTTGTAGCCGTCGTATGCGTGGTCAGAAACGTACCTAAACAGAGCCAACCGTCTATCAATTTCTGCGATGACGATAAATTGTAGAAACAATCAAAGGAGCACTGAGATTGGTATCATTTCATGGACAGAACGATGAGGGATACTTAAAAGAAGCTTCTGAAACTATTACCAGTCGTAGTTGATCAAAAAGTTGGAAAGCCTTAAAGCGGCTAAAGGATGATAACAAACGAATAAAAATGAAGAAAATGTGTCGTAAGCCATAACATTTTTGTCATATGAAACTTTCGATGCATGAACTCACTTCAGAATGTATTTGAACAGCGTGGGACTTGGTTGAAAAGCAGAGAGACAGTTGGCCAGCAGAAGCCATCCTCTTTCCTTGTTTGCGTCGTTGTCATTCTTCCAGGTCTGATTAGCGAGCTGACAAAGAATTTCATCCCTAAGTTTTTCGTTAACGATTCCCTTATTGACGATGTAATCTCCAAGAGCCTGCTCCCGTTTTCCGCTCAGATTGTTCTCGTTCATGAACCTCAACAGCATCTTGAAGATCATCAGAGAATCCGTATAGTCCTGATCCCGAGCTTTCGCCAGGAAGGGAGTCTTGATCGGTTCCCTCTTCATCCCGAAGATATGACTCTTGAAATATATGTTCGTGAACTTTGAGAACTGGTGCTGATCTATGTCAGCAGGGAGCCGATAGCCATGAGGCTGCGAGACCACCGGGCCGACGACCTTCAGCAAATTCCGTTCCGTGTGCGTCGGTTGCCAGTCTGAAGAGAATTGAAAAAAAGTTCTAAACACGTCCAAGAAACCCGAGGAACAAAATACTCACCGTCTAATTTGCTGTAGATGAAGGCAAGCTCCGCCGGGATCTCCAAGTGATTGACTCCCGCGACAGCCCTGGAGGCTCTTTCCTGTTCCTCGCGTTGCTGCTTCGCCTTGGCTCTCTCTCTGCTGGCTTTCTCTATCTCTGCTCTCTTCTGCATTTCGGCCTTGATGACCCTGAACTTTGCCCTCTCCTTCCTTCCCCGGTGGAGCTTCTGCGCCATAATGGCTCCCTTCTTGAGGGCCCTGTACTTCTTCCTGTCTCTGTACCCTCGGTAGACAGCCTGGAGTAAAACCGTGCTTCTGGATATGTTCAGGAATCTTCTTCTCGCCAAAAACCCTCTGGTATATCTCTGCACCGTTATGGCAGCTCGTTCGAGGATCAGTGCTCTGTTGTACTCCAACGTTCTCTCGAGAGACTCCCTCAGGAATACTCTGGTCAGTCCCAACTGGTACTGAGTGTGCGATTCCTGGGGAGCTGCCCTGTCCAGGATCATGCGACACAGTTCCTTGTTCGGGGCACCACGGGGAAGATTCGTATGTACCAAGTAACGATAACGATCCACGAAATGACTGAACAACAGTCGCACCGGGTACCCGGTCTTTCGGATACGAATCGTCTCCAACATCCCAGTGTACCGTAGCTGCTCCAGAACGCAGGGCATGTCGAATTTCATCGGAGCCTTTTCAGTGTTCGGCTTTATGCAACGTACGAACCATGGGTTGCACCTGAAAAATGACAACCTCAGATTATAAGCAGTCCAAAGCAGAGCTAGCATATTGTAAACGTCGAAGATTAAAATTAGAAAGAGATGACAACGATCACTGATATTACTAGTTGTTGAAGAATAAAAAAAATTAGGAGCATCATCTGATGATTGGGGAGATGATACTGAGATTATGAAGATTGAAAAGATGATACGAAGAAACGTAATGAACCCCTTGGATCAAACTTACTGAGACATCAGGTCAAGCAGTTGTTGCAAGCTGTCATGGAACCTGGCCGAGACCGTTGGAGTTCTTGGCTTCATCGTGACGAATCTGCCGTTGGGTTTGTTCATGGTTTTGTTTGCTTCATGGGTGGTTCTGACGTGCTGGAACATCTTGCTGACCATCTGAAAAATTAAAGAGTCATTTTTATATTCCCTTAGGGGTCGAATTCGTGATCCGTAAACTGGGAGGCAGAATGCTTACGAGTATCTTGCTGCTGATGAGCAGCTCGACGACGTCAGGCCTGAGGGTGTCGCGGTTTTTGTCTAGAAATCCGTCCACGTTGTACCACACCTGTCCTGCGTAGTGTTTGATCGCGAATTCAGCAGAGTTCATTCTCGGTCTCGAGTACAATTCGCTCAAGGCGTGATTGTAGTGGCACTTTTCCAGGAACGAGAGATCGCTAGCCTTTGGGAAATTGCTCTCGTCATCGAGGAGATGGAGTATTCCCACGGGTTTTTTCGCGATCAAATTTATCACCGGTAAATTATCGGTGTAGTTAATAGTCGTCCAGTCGATCTTCTCCTTCGCATACTCCTGCTGTTCGAGCTTGAATATGTGCTTGTTGAAGTAAAAGTGCAAATTCTCGTTCGCATAGTTGATGCAAAGCTGCTCAAAACTATTTTCTGTAAAATTTTCAAAACCAAATATGTCCAAAATCGATATGGCCGACGTCTGCTTCGTCCCTTTGTACACAATGTGATTGACTCTGGCCACAAGCCACGCGAACAACGAACTGTAAAGTGCTTTTGCAAAAGCGTCCCTAGCGTCCAGAGCCTGATCAATGTTCAGGGCTGTGACTACTCTCTCGTTTCTTGCTTCCTGAAACATGTCAAATTTTCATGATTGGAGTCCTTAGAGATCGTAATTGACCATTTTCTGAAAACTTACGGTAGTCTTAGTCGTTAGTGCTCGAATGATACCGTCGGCATTGACTTGCAGCAAATGTGCTGCCCAACGGATTTCCGCGTCACTTCCGACCTCGACGCCCTCTTGTCCGTGTCGCAGTTGTTTCCGGTGAAAATATACATTTCCCAAGTGCAAAACGCTACCCAAGATACGGAAGATCGTGTCTTGTTCGTCAGACGTGAAACCCAACACTTGCATTGCTGACAGCAGAGCTTTAAAGTCTTGGGTGTCATTTTTGCCGTCTATTTCGCAGCTGCCTCCCTGCACAAGAAAGAGAAAATACATTTGTGGGATCCTAATTGACTGAATGAAAAATTTTGACAAGTTTTTTTTTAGATCTTCAGTGTCAGAAATGTAATTATGCGGAGAGCACGAGGTTCTCACCTCCGTGGAAAATTGAATGGGCATTAGATTACACTATTACAGTATAGCGTAGTCTCATGAATATTAATTACGGTAATACACACGCATACGTGTATAATTAACCGATGTGTACTCACCTGGTTGAGGTAGAAGTATTTGTCTGGTGTAAGCAGACCGTACTTGTCGCGTAGTTGTTGATCCAGGCCTGCGAGTAGCTCGTAAAACACGTGGTAATTTCTCTCCTCTGAAGCCTGAGTGACTATTCTACTTTTTTCAAGAAGATACTGGGTCACTCTGCCTCCGACTATAACACCGCTGCGATGCAATTAGAGGAGAAAAATTAGTCTCTCCAAACGAACGAACTAGCTTTCATCTTTCACACGATTATTTCACTTACTCCCTAAAATGGACCTCCAGGTACTTTCCAAAACGACTGCTGTTATCGTTTCTCGGAGTCTTAGCGTTTCCAAAACTCTCCAAAAGCGGTGCAGCCTCGAGGATCTGCTCGGTCACCAAATTACTCGGGGCTCTGTTAACTGCGGCTAAATACTGCATCACTAGCTTAGTCGATTCCGTCTTTCCGGATCCTGATTCTCCTGATATCACAACCACCTGATTCGCGCTCGCGTTATTCGCCGCTGAAACTTGACTGTACGCCGATGACCCGATCGCGAACAAATGTCTGAAAGTATACAACGATCTCGTTGAGATTGAAGCATGATCTTCTTTCCGTGGGTCGATGATAAAAAGTAAAGCTTACGGTGCTAAGGTTCCCAGGATTCGTCCTTCGTACAGTTTGACCTGGTCAAGGCCGTAGATGTCGAACATTTTGTACGGGTTCACCGCGACTAGGATGCTGCCTGTGTAAGTCTGCAAAAATGACAAAGGCATTGTGAAATTGAACCCTGAAACAATATAAATGAAGTAAAAGATCAGCACTTACGTATATGAGCTCCTTGTCGTACCGGATCTTCATGTTCCACAGTAAAGACGCCTCGTTGAGGTCTCTGTAAGCCATTCGATAATTAGTTAAAAAATTACTGGCAAATAAATATTGCAACTTACGAAAGTTGGATCATGTCCTCGACCCCATTTTGGCCAAGGTCTTGCCGCGGTCTCACCCCATTCAGATTCGTGAGGGTGAAAACTTGTGGCTGTAAGCAGAAAAAAGAAAGAAGTTGAACAAGACGGTCTAAGATCTCTCATTGCGAGGAAGTCATTACATTTTCCATCATTATTCTAATGCAAATATTTGACAAGGTCTCCGGTCTTGTCTTGAAGGGCTTAGTTCTGTGAGTCGTTTCACTCGACCTCAACGACCCTGACCCTGAACCTGACCGTTTGTTCGAAGGAGCTCCTTGTCTGCGGGCATATCCGCTGCCACATTCGCTCTGGCTATCGAGGATGAGGTACTCGTCGACAGACTGACCGCTTATAGCGTCCCAATCTCGATCGAATAAATCACTCGGTCCGAAGGACTTGTCGCTGACGATAGAACCCGACGAAGGAGTCCTCAGAGTCTTCAACACGGATCTTGTCGTCTTATAATACCACTCGACGAAATCCTGCCTGGCACAATCACATATCTCTTCGTCCTTGCGAAATATTGACCTAGGAACAGCGTATCCTTGATCGTCGATCACTGGACTGAAAATCCTGGTGATTCCTTTGACCGGAACTGCGTATTTGGGACCTCCGTTGTCGAGAAGGTCAAGGTTCGAATGAAGCTGGTCTTTCATCAGGGTCAAATCCGGTTCCTCGTTGACCTCGAAACGGTTTTTCAGTAGTGAGTAATCCTGACGATGCAGGCTTTCGACTATTTTTACAATCGGTACAGCGTAGTAGGTTGCATCATTGGATTTATCAAGTGGTTCCCCTCTCTCAGAGGCTCTGGCATGATTGTTATTTGAGTTATTCTCCATTGTCTGGGTAGAAAACAGTTTTGATAAAGACACTGTACCGTTGAAATGGGCGTTTTAGGGCAGCCGTATCTGGGTGATTGCAAAACAATAGAAGCACAAATCACGTTTCATATTTCCACACTGGACAAAAATGATTGTTTCTTATTTTCTTTGTGTATTTTATAACGAGGTAATTTCGAAAGGGTTATGATTATACCGTTCGTCGACCTTGCCTTTGCATTATCCTTACGTCTTACGTTACCGCAGCTTTCTTTTGGCTCATCTTCACTCGACCTCGACTGAGACTCGAGGAAATTTATTACCGACTGGCCCCTAAGCAAACGACGCACACGGACGTGAAATAACTACCAAGTTATACACGGAAAAAAACAACCGTGAATACTCTAGTCAGACCACCTCACCTCCTTGACCAATGACTCTCACAGTATCGCGTGGAGTTGCACTCGCCACTTCTCATTGGCGTAAGGAAGAATTCGCATTTATGCATGCCGCGCATTTTACCATCCGGTTCATCCGCATCCGAAGAACCTCATCAAATTTTTAATGCAGTTTCCGTATTATCGAACAGAAGTTTGTACAAATTTACTATCAAATGGAAGTAAGTTTGCAAGTAAATTTCTACACTGGGAATCTCGACTATTTTATCATCATGGTCGGAGATTAGTTACCACATTTACGCAACTGGTATCCGCGTCAATGTGCAGTGTCATTTATAATAAGACACTGCGTGTGCAGGTTTGGCTGCATCCATAATTCGTTGCATTTAATTTGTCGAGTCTAGGTTATTGTACAGTATTGTCTGTCTGAACATGGTTCGAACATTGATGCAATGTTTGTAATTTCCTCTGCCCACTAGCTGCCTTCTTCATATTGCATATACCGTTAATCTTGTGACACTTGGGAAGAAAGAAAAAGAAACTGAACGTAGCATCGAAGTCGCGGGGTTAGAAGACCTTCATCGTCAAGTCCGAGCGTTAATTGGTAGAATGTTGATTGTACAACGGAGCGACTTTCATTCCGATTATTAATTCGCGTAAGAGAATTTGATACGCAATTAAGTAACGCGTACGGTCACTTTCACGGAAGCGGTGTTACTATCAGACGCCGATGTAACGTGTCTGTGTATCGAGGCATGTAGACTTTTTAGCACTCTTCCGAAGCGTGCGGCCTGCGATCTACGGTATTAAGTATGCCTGGTATTCCAATAATCTCGTATTCAATTGAACTTTCTACTCGGCACTGGGCACCTTCCCCCCTTAATTCCACTTGTATTACTTGCCCTGCCCCTTCATTTGAATATTTAACGCTTGCCGTTAGGATCTTCTCTTCTTTTTCTCATTCCACTTCCCTTCTTCTTCTTCTTCGTATTCACACGTTAAGTAAGAAGACACACATCGCCTTCCTCGGCGTGAGTGTCTAAGTTTCTTAGCCTCTGGTCCATCGACTCTTAAACGTGTTTATTTCAACACGCATGTGTGTACAGTGCGATGCAAAAATGGGGTTTCCTCTTCGAGTAAGTTTGCTAAAGTGGCACTAACGAATTTCCATGACGAAAATTGATACGTTAAACAGAGTTAAACAGGAATTTAACGGTTTTTCTTCCACGTTGCATTCGAAGATCCCAACTTCACGGAGGCCAAGAGAAAAACCTCGAAGAATCGTAACGATTTTCAGGAAACGGCTGAGTAAAATTATTTTCAATCTCTACATTGGCTGGTTTATACGTTCAACTTTTTATCACCGGAAGTGTTGAGCGAGCCTGGAACAATTTCATAGCGAAGGTTGTAGTTTTCTTTCGGTAGGATTTAAAACCTCGCTTTTTTCGATACCTGCACTCAACGAGTGTAGAATACGTGTAATATTGCCGGTGGCCGTGTGTAGGGATAACCAGTCCTGCAGTCGGTGGTGATAGGCCCTCAGAGCAGGGCTTTGCGTTTCTTTGGTGAGTCACGATAAAAGAGAAAATTGACAAAAGTTGCCTGACCGAAGGCCAAGGTCTATGACGGAAGCTCGTGACGTTGAAAAATCGCGGATTCACAGAGTATCGTATATTCGAACCACGACGTTGTTACTCCTTGGGATATTCGTGAGAGTGTGGAAACCTTATATTCATCACGGAAAACGAAGAGTATAATCCACTCGCCCTCCTTCTTTCTTCGGTATTTTATTATCTAACAACTTGTTCAGTACGATAAAAACATCACCGAGCGAACTGTCTCAATTTTGCGACGATCGTGTTACGCACAATAACCGATATCGGAGCGAAGATAATTCACGATACCCACATAATCTATTCAACCGTCGTGCATCGAACGATGAAAAACAAAACCAGACTCTTTCATCCTCTTGTTGACTTCTTTCAACATCATTATGCGAAGAATGATGCGGTTCGTCACGAGCCATGGACTCGAACCGCATTTTTATACCATGCCTGCAGCTCTCTGCAAATTCTCTGCGAATGACAATTGGCGTATGCTCCACGTTCTCACTCAAGTGAAATAAGCTGCACTGCGTGAATTGTCACGTTGTTCTCTCAAGAAGGTTTTGCTAGATCTTTTTACTAACGTATCCTGATGAAATGTTCTCAGACTCAAGTCTTTTCGGGTAGGACACGATGAATGATGGAGTAATGGAAGACATTTAGGCTTTATGGCTTGTTACGATCGACGATTGCGTTACTTTCGAGTTACTTCAGCGTTCCACTCTCATTGCTGACGGTAATTTCTATTTATTAATATCCATAAAAAGTTTTTAGTCAGGAGGATAAATTACCTTGCCAGCGATTACTGCCTGCACCGAGAGCACGTGAGCTGCTCTGTGGTACTCCAAAACTTCACCAGGTAGCACATGGCCGACCCCAGGGTCGAACCAGACGAGCTCACCCTGAAACAAAGGACAACATACGATAATTTTAGGTCAGAGTAATTTCACCGCGTGCGGTTATAATCGAAAATCACGGTACATGACAGAGGAAAATGTTCTAGAAACTCTCGGTCAGACAATTAGCAACATGAGAGAGTGCGATGGGTCAACCTTACGGCGGTTAAGTGCATCGAGGTTTGGTTCGATGCAGCGATTCGCGGTTTCCAGACTATGAATGTTTCACGCGCGATATTTATTACCATCGATAATTGCCGCAGTAATCAGAGCTTGAAGCAGACCCAAGAACCGTTGATCGCAAGACATACTCAGCTAAAGCGTTACGTATGAGAATAGGCTAATTTTTCTAACCGCGTTTACTTTCCAATCGTCCTTCTTGAAAATTTTCTCGTCACAATGCGGTAAAACCGTCGACGGTTTTCCGATCGCAGAAGATCTCCGGCGACCGGTACAGAGTCCGAATATCGACGAGCTGCAGTGACTCGATGAACCGATTCCGTGGGTTTCACTAAAGTCCCGAAATTCGCCTCTGGATCCGTAGTTGAACTTTTCCTTCTGTATTTTTGAAAACCGCGAATAATCCTGAGCGGAATTCGTGGTCCTCACGTAGAGCGGAACGTCGATGGGAACCGCGGCGACGGTGTCACGTGGTCGCCGATTGCACGACGGCAAAGTGTTCGAATTCCTTATCGGCATCTTCTTCAGCAGAGTTCTGGAGGACTTGCGGCTGTGCTTCGTGTACAAGGACCTCGTCCTTTCGATTTCGGGATCAGGATCGGGCTTGGAGCCTTGGTCCTGGTCCTTTGAAAACAGGGAGAAAAACGAGTTACGCTTTTCCCTCTTCTCCAATTTACCAATCGTTCCAATCTCTCCATCTCTTTTCCTACCGTCCTTCGTGACCGCGGATTTCGGAAAGGTCGACGACCCCCTAGCGCCTCTATCGGATCCCGCCCGGAGCGGCGAACCGACCGGACAAGCCTCTAAGCAAACCGTTGCGTAAGTCGGATCGTAGGCGCTGCCTCGACGCCCGCGAGGCCTGGTCGTCCCGTAGGTTGGATCGACGTCGACGCTTCGGAGATCGTAGGACGTCCTGCGTCCACGTGCAGACTGACCGGGACCAGGACTCACGGTCCTCAGGGAGTTCGAGGACCTTGACGTTCTTCGCAGCGACTCCTGGGATGTCGATCCGTGTTCAGACGCGGTTTTTCTTGTCTTCGAGGTCCGTTGCTCCTTCTTCAAAATCACACCGTATCCCGATTCAGACTCGGGTCTTCGCTGTGCGGCCAAGGATCCGTTCGGGAGCGAGGACTTCCGGCGGATCTTACCGTAGATCGAGTCATGATCGGTCGAAGTGTCTATCGAGATTTTCGGGAGGGTCGAAGGCCTCGGGATCGCTTTGGAGCCACTTGAACGATTCTTGGACTCGAGTCTGACGATTTTTCCGTATATTTGAGAAGACGGTGAAGAGCTTGCGGCCGCTTTGTTGAGGATTTCTCTCCTGGATATCCGCTTAGCCTCGCAATTAGGGACCGAATAAACCGGTTCGTGGGGGTTCGCTGGTTTCCGGACGTCCTTTTTTCCATCGCAAAAATCAGTGTCCAATTTTTTGGAGCCCGTAGCCTTTTTGGACGCTGTAATTCTTCCGTATTCAACGCACGATCTGGAACTCGCGTGGGCCGATTCGGAGCCACCTTTGACGGACTTTGGGTTCACGTAGGCGGAATTCGGGACGTAATTTGAATCTGGGTCTGGGGCACGCGAATTATGCAACGCGTGTCTCTGGGTCGACCGTTCGACTGTCGCATAATTTTTGCGTGACGCCTTTGCCGTTTTTGTTTGACGATTTTCTGTCCAGATCGTCGATCTTTCCGTCGAACTCATTTCCCACTTCACATTGATTTACTTGTTCCGTTTGGTCTCGATGGACGGTAATTCACCTTCGACATCCTTTCGAATAGGACCCGCTTCTAGAGTCAATAGAAATACGTGACTTATGTTAGACTGTGTCTCCGAATAATCGCCGCAAGTCGGTCGCGCTTTATGGGACACTCAATAGGTCATTGAGTCAAAAATTCTCTGAATGCGTCTCACGTCGTAACGATAACGGTTCACGAGATGCCTCGACGTTCGCATAATTATCCAACAATTCAAATATAATCCTACTACATCACGGTGCTTCTTCGGAATGCGATATCGAGACGCACAGATATTTTTAGGGTCAAATTCAATCCAAGATCGCCGGAGAGATTCTCTCCAATCCTATCCTCCGATCGATTGGTCACGCTCCAAATTCACTATTTTTTTACACAATTTTCATTCCCACGGTACAACAGCTGCAGGTGACTCAAGCGAGCTTTGATTGTTTCATTTTATGAGCCAGTCAGACTGGATCAAGTTCTCCAGGAACCCTTTTCAAACTATTGAACCACATCTAGATAAATTAACGGTAAATTAGTTGAACTATCGTCGCGGGTGGGTTTGGAAAATTTGTTTAAACAGTTTAGCTCAAAGGTTTTGATCCGCAAGCCAGGATGTTCGATGCAATACTGAAGACTAGGAGCTTATTCTTCGCAACAATTGCTTTCTTCAGGTACCATGCAATGGCGTGTTTCGATGATAATTAATTCCTCAGCGTTAATTATGAGCATCTAGAAAATGCTTTTGGAGAAATAATCATATCTGTAACCGTGTTGTATAATTTCGTTTTTTTTCCCACTCTTACGGGAATATTATTTTGTTGCTCGCCAAATCGCGTGGTATCCGCTGTTTCGACTTTTTTCTCCCACATTAGAGCAACTAAATAGGCTATTTCAGAAGATAGAGCCGCCAATGTGGTGCTTTGGGGTGGAACAGACCGTGCGCACTTAATACCCACGTTCATAAATTATAAATTCACGTATGTACTCACGTTAATATTACGCATATGCCTATACTCTGTGTTTCTATCCACAAATACATTCTATCATATCGTCAGGTACCATCGACCTACGCTTATCAACGGTATATTTTTTTTTTTTACAACGGTGTCAGAGCCAATCCCGAATCGCAGATCGAGGATATCAGATCGCAAATCATCCTCAAATTGATAAATTTCAACAAATGGTCAACGGCAGAAAAATTAATTCGATTCTATTTCCTCTTCGCACATTTTTGGGTCATCTTTAAGGATATTTTGGACTGCAGCTTTTCGAAGATTGTCGCCTTTTTTCGAGAGCACAAAACGTTGTGCAGGATTGTGTGCATGACTTTCAACGAACTGTGGTAGCAAAATATTTGTGCTGGTAACATTCGCATTGATTTGAACAATAATTACGGTTGAAAATTTCCAATTTTGGCAATGTTTTCCAAATATTAGTCTTTCTTTGTACTATCTTTCACATTTTTCAATCGAAGAAAAAGTTCCTAATCAATTTCTCAGATATTATTGGTCATCAGGAATATTCGTGCTGAATTTCGTTTTTTTTTTTAGATAACAAAAAAAAAGTCTGAAAAGCTGTAGCTCCGATAATAATTCAGTTAGGATGTTCGACAAGCTCTCAAAATAATCAGCAAAGAAGAAAAACCACATTGAATGAACTGTGTAAAAACTAAAAAACTACAAATTCAGTAGGAAATCATTAATTATTCATCAATGATATAACGTAGAAACTGCTAAACAATTTTCCTCACTTCGGGTACGTCTGTCCAGTTACTTAGCATCCGTAAAAATACAGTTCGAAGGTTACTCCCTGTGCCAAAAATTTGCAACATGAATTCTTCTTCGCAAACCGAGGTTCAGAAATTTTTACCCAGTTCATCTACATTGAAAGAGTAACAAACCTCAATTGCTTCATCCGAGGGGCTATTATAAATTCTCACTACAACTTTTCGGACATCTTATTTCACTGATTTCAATCTAATTTTCGATGACTTCAAATGATTTCGAAGAATTTTTAGTGATTCGAATGATTTCAACTGATCTCAGACCATTTCAGTAGCGAATAGCTCCTCAGTTCCGTCTGTATTCGTCGTTCTATCGATAAGGCTTGTCGCTTAGCGATCGTAATCGGGATCTGGATCGGAATCGGAATCGGATCGACAGATACGTGTTGATCTGGCCCGCGCCGTTCAGTCGTTGGAAAGTGCCCTCCATAACTCCGCGTGGATATTGGTGTATCCACGCGTCACACACGTTCACACACACATATGGTCAGTCACGCACGCGCCGATCATTGACTCTAGGCGCGGAGCCCTGGACGAATGCGTGAATTCCAGACCGTTTTACCGGACGGACATTTGCAGCCTGCAGTATCGAGTCGATTATAGAACTTTGTAGAGTGATCGAGGTATGCGGTGATTTTTAATTACCGTACAATTACACCGGCTCACACCTTTATCGATATAATAATATTCTAGTTATTTCGTTGTTATCCTCACCTTTTCCCACTCCGTATACATTTTGGAGCTTTTTTTTTTCTTTGACGTTAAATTATTCGATCGTTAGAAGTTCCCCTCATCTTGCTTCCGAATTAGTCACGAACACACTTCGCCTGAAACAGAAGAGAAAAGTAAAAGTCGATTAATTAGTTATTCTAAGGAATCGATTTTTATAGTTTCTATTCGAACAATTTCTATATTCATTTATTGAGGAAGAGCGTAAATTTTGAAATTTCAAAAATGTCAAAATCACAGAAAGTCAGTTTTTCGATTTTTTTTCTGACTATGATGCCGATCTTAGTTTTTCAGGTCTCAAAACGTTCAGTAAAGAAACTTTTTCAATATGAACAGAGAACTTCTTCATGACTTGAATTTTACTCGAGTTATCACGAAAAGTAACGCATGAAGACAGAAAAAACGCTATTTTATTCTATAAAATGATGAATATCTGGTACAATTTTGATCGGATCAAGAAGTTCTCTAGTCATTTTGAAAAGGCCTCTTTACCGAATAGATTGAGACCAGAAAAACTTGAATCGATGCACCGATAGATTTTATTTCGTGCATCGTAGAAAAAAAAATGTGTTCCAAAAATCGTGTGGAAAAACATTCTAAAATATGAAAAATGACTTTTGGCTGTTTCGAGTTTTTGAATTTAAAAAATTATAAGTTCTTGATAGTTTTCCCTGTGCATTCCACGAATCGGAGTAAGTCTCGGTTGACATACAAATGAGTTGGGTAGTGTAGCACCTATGCGCTGATTAGATATGGGAAATCGAGAATCGTCGCCATTCATGGTATCCTACGATTCGAGTCGAGGGACATGGCTGCTAGAAACGGTCGTAAGGTTTTATACATGGAAGTGAGCTGTACGGTACGGAGTTGGCAAGTGGACAGGTTCAATGTAACGGAAGTACCCAGTGCACTATATCTAATTGTACGTGCTTAAGACAATCCCTGCAACCGGTACATCCTGTCTACAACATCGTCTGACAGTAGCTGCAGAGCCAACCTCATTCCAATCTTGGGTAAAACGATATTATTTTCCCAACGATTGCTGAGAGGTGATCGACTTCTGTCTTATATAGTTTCCTTACATTGGCAGCTTTTCTGTAAAAAATGTCCTTGCATTTTTCATAAAAAAATGTTCTAAAACTTTGAACGCAATTTTACGATTTTTATAAAACGACGCTATTGGTTGAATCGACATTTGAACAGCATTTTTAGTTTCTTGGCGTAGAAGCTTTAGGTTTCCAGTCATTTATTAACCAACCCATAATTTTTACTGAAAATTCATTGTCTTTCAATTATTTATAGAAAGAAAGAGTTCAGCATTGTCATTTTTACGATCTTGACATTGTTGCCTTCAGAAAATCGGAGTGAACGAAGCCTTTGAGCCTTTGAACTTTCCGTCATGTATCTTCTTTTCAGCTATTTTGAATTTTGCAAATCTGATCTCAGATTATTTATCAACTGTTTAAGAAACTTTTGGGGAACAATTTTGAACAAAATCCGAATGTTTTTGGTTTTTTTTTCGCAGCATATTGAATTCGCCAAACTAAAATTTTGCAAAACTGCCTTCAGATTCGTGATTAGTGACCGAAGAACCCTTCGAGTACTAATTTTGATCGAAATCCAAATGTTTTTTTTCTGCAGCACATATCGAATACGACAGATTAAAATCTTGTAAAACTGACTTCAGATTCGTGTTTCGAATTCGAATTTTGTTATTCAAATGATCCAGAAAGTACTGAATCGGTCAGAGCAAAAATCTAATCAGTTACAATCAGTTTTGGAAAACCGCGTTTATTGAGCCCAATTTGGTCGATCTCGACAAAAATTTGCTCTCATACATTCATCCACACCCAGATGTCCACCTGAAAATAGTTGGGGTTGATTCTCTGGACTTCGAAAGGTGAAGATCCAGTAAAAACTCAAATCTTCATTTTCGTGATGATGTTCGAAGAGAAAATGCATTATGCTCAGTTATAGGCTCTGATTGAGCAACGTGTTGGCGTCTATTGGAAATGTGTTGCATCCATTAACAGTATAGCGTGCTGCTATAATCCTGCGGCGATATGAGACAAAGCATAAGCAACGTTTTCAATCCACGTGTCTGCAGTCTGTGTAGAGATACCTACAACTTATGGTATATATGGGGTATATGATCGGTACCGAGTAAAAGCACTCCGACGACCTTCGGGCCTAGAGGAATTTATATTTCGCAATAGATTCTTATGGTAATCATTATTAGTCACATTCTAAAGCCGATAGCTGTTGATACTAGACAATATATTATGATACGTCTGATTCGTCGTCGTCCTTATTGTAAATACTACAGCTGTATAAATTTCCTGTCACAATCACAGCCTATCGTTACAGTACTAAATCTGGTCCCATTCGTTTCGGGTCTCCTTATCATCGTCTATCCATCGTCCCGTTCGTTACGAATAAGGCCTCGATAGCTTTGGATGTAAGAGGAGTGCCGCCGTTGGAATCCAAAGAACGAGTTACATCATCGGTTTCATTTGAACCTTCCACATATCTCAAGACGTACATCGACACGTGTCTCGATTGAGGATACATAAGCACCTCTAATTGCAATTTTTTCAATTCTAATCTCTTCAAGCTCTCAAAATGATCATCGATAATATATTTCTAAATTGAACAAATGCCAGAAAACACAGAATTCTATGATTGAACCTGGAATTCCGATACCAGCATGAAAACGAAAAGAGTCTTCCAATATTTGCGAGAGGAATTTTACCGTCGATATCAAGAAATCAGAGAGTAAGGTTTTAGTCTAGTCTACATCTACATCACAGCTGTATCTAATTGGGAGATCAAGGTACTACAGACAATACGGTAGACGTAATTCTGCATTACGTAATCTGGTCTCTGTCCCAGTGTGCACTGGTTCACGGTACTCCCCATACATCGATCGTTCGGTTAGGCTGTTCCCTGATCCTGCTTTCTCCATCTGGCCTCGATATTTTTCCACCAAATTTCAAAACCTGCGGGTTATGTCGATCACCGTCCCCTCAAGACTGGAAATTCGAACAATGAATTCGTAATTTCGAGACTGCTTAGCACTGTAATTAGTCCCGCATAATTAGCTTTGAGTATGGTCAGAAAAAGTGCTTTCTGAGGACGCGTCGACTCCTATATCCTCGGGTAACGGCTAATTAGCGATACACAAAAGAATCGAAGGAATCGATTTACCTTTCTCGCCTGACTGCTCGCTGCACCGACGATGTGTTCATCCGCGGTTTTAAAAAATCTCATAAGATTGATCCAACAGGTTGAAAAATTACACACAACTGACTCACCGCGCTGTCTAGGATACGCGGCCACTATAGTAGCTGCGGAACGTAAACATAAACTCATCCTCGACAATGAGCTGGACAGTTAGCCAAGCGGTTACATACCTGCGAGTGATTAATGATACATCAAGAGAACACACTGTCCCCTCGACTTTCGCTAGCCTCGAATATACTAAAAATTGCCCAGACAGCACAGAACTCAAAAGTCGTCAAATGTCCCACTTTTTGACGTCTAAATCTTGCCTCGATAAGATACCAAAAGACGTCTTCGAGAGTTTAGTGGGACATTTGCCAATTTTGAGTTCTGTGCTGTCTGTGTTCTTCTTCTGTCCGCAAAATTTGCACCATGAGTTCGACATTCTTTCAATGTCAATTAGATGATACTCGTGTATATTCTGAGTTTAGCACATGCGTGGGGCCGTTCCTGATCGATTCGTCAGAAATTTGCACATGTTTATATCGTTTATAAATATAGCATATTATTCAAGTATCTGACGCTCGTTTGAAATGTAAATACGATCCAGAACACGAGGCACTCTACATACGGCGTATTGTTAACGAGTAGAGGCTTCTGAGCGAGTACCATTAATACCAGTGTTGTGTGTAATAGAGAGATTGAAATATTCTTACGCAATACGGTTATTAACGCTCGTGTGAAAGCCTGGGCCGAAATTGAACCGAGGAAATCGATTGTCGTGTAAAGAAACAAAGGATTATTCCACTTGCTTTCAGAAACACAGACACGTATGTTATCCTCGTTTCTCAATGTAGGTACCATGAAAATTACCTGACTCACTTCGCTCCCCGGGTCTGCGATATGAATTTATTCTTGAAATGTCACACATACCTCGATCATGCCTGTACCGTTGGCCATTTTAAACTCAATCGTCCGTGGCAAAAGACGTATGCGGGGAAGTTATTGACCAGTGGTCACTTGTTATTTGAGGGTACGAAGTTCAGTCAGTCAATAATTAGTCGATATCGGTATATATCTGCGATTCGATCGGTTTGAAGACATTTGTTCTTCCTGATGAGCAACTTAATTATTTGGAAAATTCACTTACTTTTCCCGTTCCCGTTGCCGATGGAATGTCACAATAACTCAACACTGAATATATATAATCCACAAGTTGCGATTATTAAATCCTTAAAACTGGTCGCGAATTTCGATGACACTGTGAGATTTTTTCGTTTACCGATCTTCACGGTTTTGTTCTCTGTATTTTCTATAATAAACGATATGTGGTACCCGGATGCCACGACGACTAGAATTTTTTGAAACTTTTTAAAATAAAAATTCCGCACTTTACGCTCTATAATGAATCGACTTTTTAGTCACTTTATCGTTCGATTTTATTATTCCACGATGAATAAAATTACTCCAATGATTCCCACGGCGGGGATAAAACTGGACAGACTTAACAGAAACCTCTTGCGTTTCGGATGGAATCGGGTTGAGGTATGCGGACGACCTCGCCTACGGACGAAGTACCTCTCACCGCCGCAATATGGCTCCTGCACCATCATAAGGTGTACCGTTATATAGGTATATCGTTGTACAGGTGGCAGGTAACAGTTCGTACATTTTCCAAATATACGGGGGGCCCTAATCGCTGCCCCCGGGGTCGCAGGCCATTGTCCTCGGCAAGATTCGCCCCAAAGTTTTCTGCAAAAACCTCATCTCCGCAATCTGAAGAAACTCAAGAAACCACGTGTCCTGATGAGGCTGTCTCCAGGACCTTTTCGCCCTCCTGTATACCAAAGTGATTTTGGAGTCTGTTTATTTATGTACCTAAAGAAATAGTAGCCCGGGGTGATTTTATCAATCAGGGAACGTCAGTTGAACATCCATTTTTTTTTTGGTTGTCTGGTTTCTCTAATAAAAATCTTTTGTCCTATTCGCAGTGACGGAGAAGAGCGAGGATTAGCTGTGTCTGATTATAGCCTGTATACGTATACGGATCAGCGTTAAAAAAGAAGTGTTTGAAAATTGGTCAGAGATTAGTAACCAACCGGTTTCTTCGAAGCACTTCGCGTTCTCTGTTCAGGATACACGTGCCCGATGAATAAAAAACTATTTTAGTGAATTCAACGCTCCATTCACTCGCGTAGACGATGACTCTGACCAGATTCATGCTTCGCTGATGCGATTCACTCTCGACGTCCGCGAAAGCGGTCAATTATCAATGAAGTGACGATTTTAAGGCACTAGATTCATTAGCCAGAAAAATTTTGGAGCGTCCTAAAAATTAAAGATCTTGAAAAAAAGAAATCTCTAATTTCTCTTACTCTGATATAATGTACAGGATTTCAGAATCGACTGTCGGTAAAGACGAGCGTCTCTGTCGGTAGACAGTAAAACAGGAATCCACATCATCTGCACATGGTACGAGTTTAGAGCTCTTACCAACCGTCCATAAAACAGAAATCTCTCGGTAAGTCGGGGAGCTTTGCTCGGCCGATGAGTTCTCTGACTGTAATTACCTGCCGATGGTAAAGAGAAGTGATAAATGAACTTTTTTCCCTTTTTGGAAGTCTTTTCACCGCTTTTGAGATTAGAATGAAGTTCTTGGAACAATTTTGTGAGGCGTTGATGAGAATCGTTCACTTAACGCATCCAACGCCGATATTAGTTCAAATTATTCAGTTTTTTTTTCTGTTGCAGACTTGAATAGGAATGAAGTCAATAGTTTTAGATCTGGTCTCTAGTTTACTCGAAGCATATTGAATGAACGAATGGTTCAAATATCGCGTAACGATCGACACATGCCACTTGAGTATAATAGATAAAGGATACATCGAACGACACTTAAAGTGTTTAAATAGTATATAAACCGTCAATTGAGTTTTATAGAAAAACGTGTATGATCAAATAAAATGTTCTGTTTGTCTCGACTCTCAAACGCATATGTCAATAATTGGAACTCGGACTTGACCGCGGATGAATATTGTTTCATTTTTCAGTCGAAGAGATCGATACGAGCCCCATGTGAGTGTATCATATCAGCTCCGAGATTCGAGGTGCAAAAAAGGGGGACGTTTCTTCCGGGTGGCTAGATTTCGAATTGATATGGATAAGACGAGGCCGCAAGGTTTCAACTTTGATATACGCTCGATTTCAAATGGAAAATCATGTCTGGATTGGATTTGGACGTGAGTAGAAATGAAATCCCTGCGATCATGGCTCACGGCTCATGGGGTTGGGTGCCAATGGGGATGAAATATTCCTCATCCATTTACTTCATCCCTCGGACTCTGATTCCCGGTCATCGACATCACTGCATTGATTTGATACAATTCATTATCCCTACGATCATTTGATCCGATTGAATGAATACGAATTTGTAGAAAAAAAATACGAATATGATTCATTGTGCATAAATCTAAACGGTACATGAATTCATTTTCCCGTTTTTCAATTAACCAATTTGCCAAATCACTCATTTTTTCATTTTCTTGACAAAATTAATCCGTTTCTCCGAGGGGCGTCGTCACAATTCGATCAACTATTCAAAAGTATAAATTATTCGGTTCTAGTTCACGGTTGGCATCATTCAGCGTTGAATTGAATGTATAAATCAAGTAACGTTTACAAGAAGTGTTTACAAATGTATTATCAGACTGTCACGGTGTTGAATCCCAACGCCAATGAACGCGGGGGCGTTCGATTCTTATATCGAAATCTGATTCCGGTTTGAATTCGTTCTCCGATCGCCCCATAACAACTTTTTTTCACATTTCACTCTCAATAAGTTAGCAGACAACCTGACAGTTCTTGGATTAAACAAATTTCTAAGAAATTTTTTCTGTTTGTTGCATTGATAGGAAAAAGAACTCATTGTACGACCGTCTTCTTTACAAATCGATGTACCACAAGTAGGCAATGAGGAGAAGAAGGAAAAAATAAAACCATCAGGGAAAAGAAACTTCGTGCAGATTAAAAATTAATCGAAATTTCACCAATGAGTAGGGAGAAGAAAATTAAAATAACTACAATTGTATAAACGGTAACCGTTCGCATTTGATTTATATCGCAAAAGTTTCTCCACTGCAAATAAAATGAAATAAAAGTAAAAGTACAAGCAAGAAACAGAAGAAAAAAAAATGACTAAGGAACGAAAAGACGAGGAGGGAAAAAACTTCTTCAAGCTACATCGTTCTTTATTCAAAGTTGTAATAACGTTTGGCAGATGTTTCTGATATAGGGGCCCGCGAGCTTCTCCGCGGAATCGCGTCTAGCTGCCGGTTGGCTTTTGCGCGCCGAGCTGTTACGCCGGAAACTTTTATTGAAGCAATTTAAGTTGTGGGCCGTGGCCAAAGTTCCTTTTTTTTTATTTTTTCATTTCATTTCATTTTTCATCTTTTCATTCGACTCTTATTATTATTTTCACGGTTTCTTTCTTTTTCTGTTTTATTCGTTTCTCCTGCTCAGAAAATTGAACGTCCTTGCACCTGGCATGGCGTGGAGATAATGGACTTGACTGCGGTCCTTGATAATCGGACAATTACTTAGCGAACAAAACAGGTAGGATCGGGTAAAAACCATCCGATTAATGGAATAGAAAAAGGGAATAATAAATCCTGATTGAACTAACGCCAGGATCAAAAGGAGCACCGCATGGAACGAAACCAGGATCGTTACCAGGTTTTAAAAACCGAACCGGACCGACGCCTGCACTATCCGTGACAAAATAAAACTCTGTTGGTTTTTTTTATTCCGTGAAACAGTCGAACGAGTTTCGACCAATCGTTGATCTCGGATCGATCAAAGGGCGCCGTTCAACGGGGTACGTATCTCTATATCGAGATGTAATGTTACGCACGCGTGATTCAGCTCCGAGAATAACAGATCCATGTCTAAAGTACCGTGGCACCATTCCTTACTGTGTGGATTGTTTCTCTTGTTTCCACTTATTTTTCACTTATAATTCGGTCCAGGATGGGGATCGCACCGCATAATGGCGGCAGTTTGAATCTGTATCCTTGGATCCTTGGAATCGAAATTTTTTTGCCGTTTCCTGTCGCAGTTCACCGCGATATCGATTAACACTCCTTGTCACGCTGCAATATGATAAAGGATCGAAATTATTTCGCGATAGACAGTGACTTTATTCTTGATTCGATTCAACGGTCCTTGACCAACAGGATTTTCTCTGATCGTTCTTACAGTCACTTTGAACTAATGGAATTCATTGAGATGGATCGATCCCTGACCTTCCGTTTCTTTGGGGAACTGAGATCGTTCAGCGTTAAACCAAAGAAACTTTTGCTCAAGAACTCGTTCCGTCAACGTTTAGCCAATTCAATTGACGTTGCTCCACAAATTTCTTGGATTAACCAGTCCCTCTATATAGTCTATGAGAGTGACTATCCATTTTAACGGAGCTGCCATTCGTTTCCAAGTGTGATCATTCGCTTTTAAGAGTTACCAATCGCTCTATAAACGTGGCCATTTATTTTCAAGTGTGATATTGACTCTGCTAGAGGGAAATATTCGTTTCCCTGAGTGCCATTCACTCTAGAAACGTGGCCATTTATTTTTGAGAGTGACATCGACTCTACTATAGGGAAATATTTGTTTTCTTGAGTGCCATTCACTCTAGAAACGTGGCCATTAGTTTTCAAGTGTGACATTGATTCTGCTAGAGGGAAATATTTGTTTTTCTGAGTGACCATTCACTCTAGAAACGTGACCATTTATTTTCAAGGGTGATATCGACTCTGCTAGAGGGAAATATTTGTTTTCCTGAGTGTCATTCACTCTAGAAACGTGGCCATTTTTTTT
>JAFFZH010008124.1:0-13305 GCA_018420115.1 Euura saliciscinereae | reverse complement strand
TTTGTGCAGTTTTAAAGAATACGTCTTCATTGTTGCATGAAACAAAGAAGTTTTCCGATATATATCTTCGGAATTCCATTTAGAATTGCACTCTTGGTTCCTTTTCTGCGCTCGCGACGTGTAGGCTTTGCTATCAGTGAAAACCCGATAAGGTCGGTAAAAAGAGTAAAAAATGAGTGTAGCATGCTCTTAAAACTACCGCGATTACTAGCTTCGTATACTATTTTCATATTTTAGCCGTTTTCTTTTCCTTCCTTCTCAACGTTTTCACATTACCATTTTCGTCACATTGTAAGCTTCTGGTATGGTCACACAAATGACTTTAAAATCGGACGTCAGACGCTAGAGCCTATAATAAGTTTTATGGGTAATAGATTCACAGATATGTTACATACGGTCAAGAGGTGAAAAAAACTTGTACAGACCTATACAATAACGTCGATACCTGACCTCTACTGCAGGCACCTAATCATTTCGTTACCATGGGTGAGTAATCCGATTACCATCTCTCGTTTGAGCGTGCAAACCATAATTAAAGAATACCATAGGCTATGAACCATTGCCGTCAGTTTGTTAAAAACCGGTTAACAACGAGCTGCTGAAGGCTGGCTTGTAGATACAGTGCTGGCAACGTTTCGTAATCCACGGTCGGCCCTGACTTATAAGACATCACTTAACACTTGTCAGTGGCTGACTCAATTTATTGTAATACTACTAGGTCGTTGTCTGCATACAACTGTGACGTTTATTGCAGTAGAATATCGTTTTTTGTCATAAAAATGATAATCATGTGTAATGAAAAAACATCGAATACGTCTGAAGACTAAAAAAAGTTTGATGGACATGGCATTGTGTAGGTAGGCATATGTGACAAACACATAGCGAGAATACTGTGCACAGATGATGACAGATGAACAGATATATGAGCCTCTTCAAATCTTGCAGTTCTCACTGTATGTGCATGATTTCATATTTTTCAATTTGAACTCAGCTACTCGGCGGACGGGATACAGCTAATAAAATACGACGAGGGCTCGAGCCTAGTGTTGGGTTAGGTTAGTGTTCGCATATCGGACCCCATCCAGCAGTGAGGCGATAGAAAATTGTAGCTCATGAACCTGCACGCAGGCAATAGTATATTGTCCACCAAGGGAGCAAAGGACGTTTTCGCTCCCGAGCATGGGTTTGCCACCCGAGCCGAAGGCGAGGGGGGTATCCACCGAGGGAGCGAAAACGTCTAATGCGACCGTGGTGCACACGATATTTTATTCCATACATGAACGGAAGCCGATTTCGCGGGCAGATCAGTGCTTACATTTTAGGTTATGTGACGTAACTACAATAAAGAATTTATCTCCCGAGGGAGATAATTATACTCTATTCACGATCTTTTGGTCGGTACGGCAGAGCAAACTGGTAGATAAATTCTGTATTCACTGTCTTCACTCCCACAGCGGAAGTAGAAACTTCTCGGTCGGTAAAACCGCTCCTTGGCCCCCGAAAATAGATAGCGAAATCGGTCTTACCGGTCATGTATGGAATAAACTTAATTATCACCACTATCTGGATTGATTTCTTTGTAGGTGCAAGTTTAGAAGTATGGCTTTCAATGCAAGAAGTGGTGTATGCTATATGGGTTGAATATCGATTGCTGCAATGTCTGTTGATTTTCGAAACCAACACTGAATTCATCAAAACTGCATCAGTAAGTATTTCTCCGGATGAAAATAAGTAGGCCCAACACCGATTGAATACCTATTATATCAGTTTGCAAGTTTCATAAATCCCGATTACTTTCACAAAAATAAAACAACGTTATCTGCATAGAGTTATATTTTACCACCGATTATATCTTTGTTCGTTGGCAGCCTATCACACCGTCGGTTCCTACGATCTAACTCATAGCACATTGTGTGATTATATCTTAAGTATTACCTATATCGCACGCAAAAAGTTGAATGAGTGCAATAGCTGTCTTGAGGGATAATTTACTTGAGCTGAAGTCTTATGAGCCGAGTACCTACGGAGAATTTCAATTAAAGTGACAACTAGACTTATTCAAATCTGTACAAAAACGCGAAGCAGACCGCTATGCGCACCTCTTTGTGAGCAGTTCATGCTCATCCTCAAAATCTTAGTCCTAATATGATTTGTCTCGTGTAAAAAAGCCGCCACAGCGAACGACTGAGTAACAAATTTAAAAAAAGGCGATAACTATCAAGAAACTGGTCTCGAGGTTCTCCTGGATGACTAGAATGGTGGTGTTCAAGTGTACTTTTGCTGAAAACTATGAACAAATCTGCCACCGGGTGCAGCACCGTTTGCTGCTCCGTCCGCTGGTTGCAACATCGTCGAGGTCTCCCTCCCCCGTAGTTGATTTCTCCCTCCAGGCCCCCTCCATAAGTCGCGGGCGTCCCCTAGCCGACTGTTCAGCGACATCGCTCCCCCGAGGGTGTACCGGAGGAAGTTGCGCGTCTGCGCGTCTACGTTATAAACAATCCCTGACTGCGCACTGCGTCCTGTATTGTCGAAGGTCCGGGATAAACCGCCACCAACGAGTGGGACGAGTGGGACGAGAAAACCCGTCGACGGGTTGGGGGTTGGGTGGCTCGATACGGCACCGGGTTCAATGCTCACTGCTACGACCCCTGCTGCACTTCTCCGCGCCCGACTACCATTAACCTATGTGCATCCAGTTTGACGATATTTTTGCAGACTCGTGGAGGTAAGGGTGGTTATGTAAGAGTTAACAGACTCGATAGAGTTACGCATGTACAACTTTCATACGACGATGAGACGTCTGCATGTATCGCTGATTAAGACCGAGACTGGTGTCTGGGAAGTAAAAGAGATGACATATTTCAAGCCGTATGAGGCATTCGAGGTCAAGATACCGATCGAAGGGCTCGGTATTGGCTAGGAATTACCCGCGACAATAGAGAGACCAGGCAAATCCGATTCACTGATTAGAGAAAAGTAGATGATTTGATGATATTAACTGGGCATGGACGCAACTTGTAAAGGGAAGATGATACGATTTGTGAAGCGAAAAGTATTGATCCCAGTCGGCTGAACAGCCAGTTCGCAATGTATTGTTACTCTACTTCTGTCGGAAGTGACGAATGTGGTAAAGTAAAGTAAGGTTCGGGGTATTCCCAGGTCTTTTCTCTGTCCTTCTTCAGGGCTAATTAACCCTTTTATCCTTGTTGCTAGTCTTGTTTGTCCACTTTTTCAATCCAGTGTTCTTTCCCTATAGTCGAGACGCAGTTAACCACCACGACTCTTAACGAATGTGGTAAATTCTAGTTTTGGAGAAAAATAGATTCCAGCCGTGCAGGGTATATCGGTTTCTGCTAACGCAATATCGGAACATGAATTAACTATGAACTTAGAATCGCTGAAGGTATAATTATGGACTTTACCCAATGTAGTGTGACTGAGGGCTGCGGTATTTCTCGACTTACCTGAAACAAAGAAGCATTTTTTGTCGGTTAGTACACGTCGAGAGATAACAGAAGTCAAGTTTTGCACAGAACGCTTTTGAGAGACGTGTTTTTCGCTCTGCAGTTCCCCTTATCGCTAATGAGAGTAGAAAAATGTACATGTACGATGCTATTGCAACAGTAAGGACGTGAAGATTCGCACAAAGGCTGAACCGAAAGGGGGACTGTTTGATCCAGTGCGATTATCATTTGGCTGGTAAGTGAGCTGGAGAAACCGTTATCAGTCGTCGGAGTTAACAATGACTGAGCGGTGCAGCCAGCCACCTTTACAACGCCGGGTGAAGGACCGACCCCTCGAGTCACGTCTTTGTGTCAAGACGAAGACGAGGGGGAAAAGTGACTGGAAAAAGTATCCCTACATACTAATTTACTCCAATTCTGAAATAGAGGTCGAATCTGACGCTATCGACTGCCTTATGTATTATGGCCGTGGAACATCAATGATCGGCAGTATTGAATTGCTGTTGCTGCCCACTTCGTGATGATCGTGCGAGAACGAGACAGTAACACACTATGGCGACTCTGTCGTGGTAGATTCAGATAGTGATTCTTTTCTCAGGGATTTTGAATCACGTTAAAGCAAACCTTACTGCACTTCCACGTAGTATATTTTTCAGTCACAACGGCAATGATCAATACCTCAATTCTTGCCTGCAGTGGCGGATGCTCAAAGTTTGGTCTGGGTTTCGAAGCCGAGGCGTGGATCAGTTCTAGCTCTCTATCCAAAACTCTATAATGCATATCGTCAGCATGAACCAATCTTGTTTAATGCTTCAGATTCCGCGGCTTGTAGTCGAATTATAGATTCAAGTTTTGAGTTCTACGATAGACATAAAACAGACATTCTTCAGCCATATCAACGATTGGGTTTAGTAAAACATTGTCAGAATGTCAATGATCGGGGAAATTTATCTTCCTACAGCCAAATGTCACAAGCTTGGATTAGAAAACGTAAAACACACCTTGAAAATGAATAAATTAAACCGAAGATCACGGCCAAGCTCCTCGTTTTCGTAGTCTCACGGAGTCACACCACCCAGCAAAGATATTCGACGTTAAAACTATCCCAACTAGACAAATTGTACCGAAAAGGCGCAACCGAAGCACCGAATTCGCGCAATCGGCTCGATTAAAAGTAGCTCGAACGTAAACAAACTACGGTGCAGCGGCGGTGCACCGCCTTCGAGCGGTCATTGACCGAGGGTGGCAGGTGCGAGAGAGACAAACGAGCAAAGAGGAAGAGAGAAGTGGGGAGAGAATGCAACGGAGAGGGGCTTAGGGGTGGCGGGGTGCTGAGGGCAGGGAAGTGCAGGCGTAGAGGATGCAGTTGCATCGACCAGGGACTCAGCTGAGCAGCCAACCCTCCCGGACCAGCGCAATCCCTGTAGAACGTAGAGGGAGCGGTGTGTCGTGGGGTGCGAGGGGCTAGAGGTCGTTCGCCTTGCCCCCTCCCACTTCTGAAAGCTCGTCACGAGCACCACCCCTTCTGCACCGAGAGTAGTACCATTCCATACCACATCCTCTCGTTGCCTTGGGGATGACTCTGCACTGTGAACGTGACCCTCAAAATCAGGATGCGTTGGTGTCTAGGTCCTGTCCTCTACCTTGTAATGCTCTTACGTAGGTTTGGAGGTGACACCGACCATTCACGTATTAGGCGCATTCGACATCTGCCTTTTATCTTTGATTTTTTGGACGCGAAAATAATGGCTAGTGATCGCGCGCATTCATCTTAGGATGTTACTGTTCTGAATAATCATTGAACCAGCAGGATATTCTTCACTTTTCTTGACGTTTCATTTTTTTGGTAGTTCTTTGTAGATTGGTATAGCAACTCATACTGGTCGGTATAGGTTTTTATATTGATATAGCAACTCTGATACGTATAAAAAGCATGTTTGCAATCACTCGGTTTCGCCCCTTGCCACGTAATCTACTATTCCAATGCTAATATGACGATGAATCGCCCTCGCCGAAAATATGCTATAGCCTCTTTGAGTAAAACGCATGTAACACATTTCTTCAAGGAAAGAGTGAAAAACGTTTGAAAAAAACTTGGAGAACGTATTTTCCAAGTATTTGCCGCTTGTTACAATGAATTTTCTCAATGGCTTGATTTTTTTTTTCAGAGAAAAGTTCATTTGAAGTAGAATAATATTCGCAAAATAATGAGAAAAAAATTTAAAATTATACAATGAAAACGGTTTCTTTCACTGAAACGCTATATTGATGATATATCAATCGTTACATGTCTCTCACTTCAAATAATAAATGCGTGTTTTGAACTTTGAATACTTGAAAATAACGTGAAATAATTGTAAAACTAAGAGTAGAAATTCCAATTCGATTTTGCGGGGTAGATATAAGGACTAGAATGTTTTCAAATTCAATGTACCAATGTACCTTATCAAAGTACAAAAACATACGTTATTAGGGTAAGGTTCACTGTAAAAAAACTGTGAAAGTACTGCACCATTGCGTACGTAAACCAACGGAAAGGTACTCGTAACATCACG
The DNA here is from genome assembly GCA_018420115.1 of Euura saliciscinereae. Lineage (NCBI taxonomy): Eukaryota > Metazoa > Arthropoda > Insecta > Hymenoptera > Tenthredinidae > Euura > Euura saliciscinereae. Next base: position 7,286 of record JAFFZH010008124.1, on the reverse strand, counting down.
AAAACGGAAAAGTATTTGTATACATACGCTTTTTGTATACGAATATGCTCATTACGAGACATTCGCGTCAGTTTACGTGGACAAATCAAGTACTGCAACGAAACATGTAGATATGGCAAATGTACAGTGACTGTATGTGTTCGACGACGGCAGTCGGGTGCACAGTATGCGTACAGTTACAATACATTAACGTCATTTCGCCTGTCCCATAATGTATCTATACTGTAGCAATTTTGTAAACCTACTGGCCGAAACAGGTATAGTTACAGAAATGTAGATGGTGGTAGCCTACACTCCCCCGTTCGTGACGTCGCAGGTATAATGGCAGTAACGTCACTGTTAAACTAGTCCGGCAAATATACCTTCTCCTTCTGTACCTCGTATACCTGAATACGGTTCAATAGCTAGCCGAACTATTATCCCTCATCTTGAGACATGGGGGATGGACAAGGTACCCGACTAGTAATACGAACGTCAAGTGTTGAAATCCACTAGGAAACGCCTGTGAGTGAAAAAAAAACTTTTCCACAGCTCGCCACTACAGCAACAAAAATGAAATGAAAATTAATGAAAATAAATACGTAACTCTCAACTCAATGGAAAGGAAGAAAATAAAAATGCTCCAGCAGCATAGATTTTTTTTCGTATGCAGCTAATACGGAATATTTCCGTCAATTTACTTCATCGGTGTATTTGTACAATAACTGGGAAGTGGGAGGTAGAATCACGGAAATGTTGCTGTAGAGTTACCGGACTGCTGGCCCGGGTGAGGGCAAGAACGGTAACATTGCCGTACCCTTACAGATACTTTGGCACAGTAGAATGAAGGGAACTTGACGTGTTGATCGACGGGGATATTCCGGTGAATACACCAACACCAGAGTCTAGCGAATGTACCGGCACATGGTTGGCGTCAGCTCCTGCCACTGATTGTTCCAGTGAATTCACTGGCATTTTTTTTACAGTGTTGCTATCGATGGACCCCCTAAGCAAAGTTGGTCATAAAAATCGGATTTTGAGTCGAAAATGCAAAACCCCTGGTGGATGTTTTCTTCGAAACCTATTCTACAGAGCAGTCACGAGTGAGCAAGGTTATTGTTAATTTCTGATTATTTATCACCGATTTTCTGTTTTTTGAATTTGGCCCATTCATGGCAACCCTGCTCCATGAATGCACCACCCCATCTCCTTCGATGGACCACTGAAATAATGAACATAAAACAATACAGGGACCTGCTCCATGGATGGACCACCCCATCTCCTACGATGGACCACTAAAATAATGAACATAAAACAATACAATGACCTAATGACCTAATGACCTAATATATTGGTGTAAATGATAAATTGATGACGTATGAATAGATTTTTGAGTTCAAACAAATTGTGGGTCAACCACGATAGATCCTCTCGACAGTGTCTTACAAACTGAAAAAAGTAATACCTTCCATACTGGTCCATTCATAGCGTTGTTGCCCGGTCCACCCATGGAAATTCGCATCGCAACACATAACCTATCCTACTACCACAGGATGGAAAGATACCAAAAAAAGTATCGGTTAGTTTTGAAGAGCGAAGTATAAGGTTCAAAATCATCCAACACGATTTGGGAAAAATCACCGATACAAGGGTTCAAACAAGTTTGCAAAATTAGGAAAAATAAGATCAGAAAGCGCCAATTTCTACCTCGCTCAATTTCAGCACACCTATGGCACCCATGTGACTGTTTTTAACATGGCCACTTTTTGGCCACTAGTAGACTTGGTTCGCACTGATAGCAACGCCAAGCACTAACACATACCTGAGATATACCACTGGTCCATCGAAGGCAACGGTCCATCGATAGCAACCTTACCCTACAAGTACACAGGTCAATTTTCCTTTGGCGTGACATTTTCTTCGTTTTCACTGTGATTACGAAACATTTTTGATTTAGTATACTTTTTCTTTCACGAAATGCTAATACTACTCTATGAGAGTCCTTCATTTTAAAATTGAGTAATGCACTACTATTCAACATATTGTCACGAGGTTGCTATTTATACGAATTTATTGGCTGCTTGTACCTTTTGCGCTTTCTTTCTCACTCCTTCGTTTTTGTCCTGCTTTCCGACCCTGCATTACGTCCGCACCTTTACACTAGAGACAAGGCCTACGCATGGACTACTACGTAATCTACGTAATCATTCCGGTTGCGGACGAACGGCAATCACGATAACTTTCCCATTATTAATTTTTCTCATGGTCTTCACCCTGCGGGGATCCCGTAGTAAGCAAAGTGCCATCTTTTCAGGTTAAGTGCCTCGGGCTCAGTCTTCTTGATTTCTCAGGATTTCTCAGGAGTTGATACGGTCTTCGCCCTGCTCCTGTACGTCTGATAATACTGCAGACTTTGTGGTACTTACGTGTCAAGTAAAATGTTTACTGTAAACGAAGCAGACTGCAGTCGCGCTTCGGTCTACATCGTAAAGTGAAAATAATATGGCCACGACGGCGAACTGCCGATATTGGAAAGTATGTACCTCGAAACATGTGAGCACAAAATCCTGGCTGTGTGATTACACGGGGAATATTGTACACAGAGCATTTTAGTCATTGTTTCCTCAAGGTTGGAATGTTTGGTTGATTCATTAGACTAAAGCCACCAATTTAAAGGCGCTAGTTTTATACCGTTTCCTTAATACATATCTATTGCAACGCAGTAGTAGGTATCTGTTATGGTCCTGAAAACGGGTAGGTGCAATTTTTCATGTGAAAATATAGCGTGAAACGACATAATATGTTGTTAGGTTGAGAACTGAGCTGCACCTGTAAAACGCAGCATAAAAGTTTTTAATATTCTAATTACGTTTAGAAAATTGTGTTCTTTGAATGTACTTCCAGTTCCCACACATAATTCGGTGTTTCAACCTTTGTGTAATTTCGCTTTCAATTGAATACCACGGCTGTTGTCAAATTTGATGGGTCTTTTATCGTACAAGTACAAAATGGACATCCCATAAAATGAATACCCGGGCATTAAACTTCTAGGACAGTCCAAGCCGTCAATCAAATTGACAATTATGCCAATTATCAAGTGCCGTGGGTTTCCCTGTAGGTACACATGGCAATCGATATTGAATTCATGTGCCTAAATCATGAAAATAGTTCGAGTTTATTTGTGGGTGTAGTAGACTCATTGTCAGTCACATACGCTTATTCTCGGTTGTAATCTACTACTCAGCGAATTTCCTGAAGCGCGGCGGAGAAGGTCAAGTAATCGGTGAAGGTCACCGACGCCGATCTTGATGTAAATTTTTTTCTCAATTCGTCCATCGAAAAAAGTGAACACGTGTTTGGCCGTTTTTCGATTCAGCCACGTTTTCTATTTTTTTTTAATTTTCCAATTTTTCATCCTTTTCGCAAACGGACTTTTTTCAACTGGCTCTAACTTCAAGAGCTTTGACTTTTTTCGAAAGATGATGAGGACATAAAATGTGCCAAAAAGACCGAGCTCTTCGAAAAACCATTGCACAATATTTTCCAAGTACACAGTTCTGGAATATTTTTTATAATAGAGAAAAAATCGATATATTATTCATTTGGACACCTTCGATTTTCCTGAAACTTTGTACCTGAAATCAACCACTAACAATCAAGTTATCCTCCAAAGGAAATTGTGGGCCTCGGATTCGGTCGGAAGTTACACCATCATAGGTGCCAAGAAATCGGACAAATCGCAAGAGATCTCAGGGAAATCAATTTTAACTTTGAGTAGACAAGTTCTCATGTTCCAAAAATCAGTGTTTGCAGAAAAATGAGATTTTTCAAAAAATTTTTCAAAAATTGACCCGACGTCATAAACAAAAACGAGATTATAATTTTTTTACCGTGCCAAGTATATTTTCACGTACATTTATGAATGTAGATACTAAATTTTCACGTGGTTCCGATCATAAAATGAGTTCTACATTCGCGAAATTCGAAATAAAACTTCAAGTGTACGTCAACGTTGACATTATCGACGGTTGCAGCAAACAGAAGAGCGAGCTGCGGTAGTACTCATTCAGAACTCAAGCTCGCGACAAAATATACTATCTTGTATACTGAAAAATTCAACCGTATAAATGCTGAGATCTCGAAATTTCAATGAATCATCCGATAAAAAAGCGACTAGTTAAATAGTTTAACTAATGATAGTATAATATTGAAATAGTTAAATAGTTCAGATTCAATCATTTCAATCATCAATATTCAATTTTTCAAGTACGCCTTTCTTGTCGAAATTAAAATTTATTTCCCTGAGATTTCTTGCGAATTGTCCGATTTTTTGGCACCTATGATAATGTAACTTCCGAACGAATCCGAGGCCCATAATTTCCTTTGGAGAATAACTTGATTATAAGTGTTTGATTTCAGGTAAAAAGTTTCAGGACAATCGAAGTTGTCCAAATGAATAATATATTGATTTTTTCTCTATTATCAAAAATATCCTAGAACTGTGTAGTTGGAAAAGATTGTGCAATTTTTTTTCGAAAATCTCGGTCTTTTTGGCACATTTTATGTCCTTAGCAATTTTCGAAAAAAGTCAAAGCTCTTGAAGTGAGAGCCAGTTGAAAAAAGTCCGTTTGCGAAAAAGATGAAAAATTGGAAAATTAAAAAAAAATAGAAAACGTGGCTGAATCGAAAAACGGCCAAACACGTGTTCACTTTTTTCGATGGACGAATTGAAAAAAAAAATTGACATCAAGATCGGCGTCGGTGACCTTCACCGATTAGGTGAAAGGCCATGGAACCCCCCATATTGTATACAAATACTTTTCCGTTTTCGTGAATACACCGGAAGAAATTTTATTACACTTTTTGCTTTTCGCCGGACCAACAAGTACAATAAAATATAGTATTTCAGGGGCAAACGAGGTAAAATCGTAAATATTCCAATAATTATAGGACAATGCAAATGATACTATATGGCCATATGTATTAATATCATCTTGAGTGGCAAGAATTACTTACTATATTACCTTCAGAAATATTGCTATTTTGCTGTTGGAAAATTGTGATTGTAGATAATGGTTATAGTGATTCAAAATAACATAAGTTGCAATGAATTTTAGAAAACTTTACTATTCTCAGTAAGAACGTGCATTGAAATGAGAAGCGCTCGTGCTTTTTGCAACTCGGAATTGAGGGAAATCGTAACACACGATTGTAGAAATCGCCGAATGTTCTCGAATTGAGCTGAGTTCAGCCGAGGAACAGTCAACAGACAGAGAGGTGGCCGCCATTGTATTTGCTCCCGATTTTTACAACTTGAGATAGTAAAAATACGTATCGGGTATAGGAATATGGCGGACACCCTAGCTGTCGGTCACCCGCTGTGTATTACCGTAGCGCGGCGATAGATGGTTGACAGTGGTTTTCGGATCTCGCGAGCATATTTGCACCGGGTCGGCTACACTTACGTGTCATCACCCGATCGGAATCATTCTCGACTTTAACGTCGTTTGGTGGACGGTGGTCTACGGAAACAAATATTGTTGCGTGCGACTATAGTCATACGAACAGCAGCGAGGTCTTGAAAAAACGAAGATACTTGCAGCGAACTCAAATGCGTTTTAATTCACATGCATTTTCGCATATAAGTCAGGATAGCCTGAAACACCGAAAATAGCCAGGATTCAGTTTGAAAAACTGGCCCGTCGACTACTCGTGGATAGCAGCATTGACCCACACTTTTTTAAATAGAGGTTTAGAGAGATTGCACTGCCCTAATACCAAACCCTGCAAGATCCTATTTTAGGTACTCGTTGCAAAGCACTATTGTAATTTCCGCTATTCGAGCTCACGTTAGAGAACGCGCAACATTTTATTTCGCTCTTTCCAAAGCACTATTGTAATTTGCGCTATTCAAGCTCAGAAAGACTGCTATAAGTTGATCGGAACCTACAACATTTTATTTCGGTATTTCCAAAGCACTATTGTAATTTTCGCTATTCGACTCCATACCAAATAATTCCAAAGCACTATTGTATTTTTCGTAACTGTACCTCGTTTGCCCCTAAAATACTATATTTTACTGTACTTTTCGGTCCGCCAAAAAGCAAAAAGTCTAATAAAATTTCTTTCAGTGTACGTATGAGCGTATGGCGGAGGTATGTCATGAACCCAGATGCGGGTGCCTGACCCATTTTAAGCGAGTTCCTAATGAGATATAAAGTCGTACAAAACGTGGGGTCAGAAAATTGTAAGCTGAAAGTAGGCTAACCGTAAGAATTCTGAAATTAGTGGGGAAACAGGAATTGTGGAATTTTAGGTCTCACATCAACTGAACATTGATAAAATAATGTGATGCAGACTGAAAATTCGCACATTAATTGAAATTACAAATAATACGTAAGAAGGTATTTAACACCATTATTATATTGCTCAAATATCATTTGTGATCAATTCTAAGATCGGTAACATCCGAAACGATCTCTCCTTCGCGCCATGCTATAATATTACTATTCGGTGAAAAAAAAAACGCCATCTAGCGTTGTCTCTGGACACCCACTCCTCATTTTACTTCGGATATCTCCTGGTTTTTGCAAACATGGTACTGAAATTGGAAATTTTTGATGCATATAAATATATCGCCTCGAGAGGGCAACAAAGGTGTTGCGGAATTATGCCTACAGAGTTGCGTTCTCTGGACCCCGAACTAGTATAGATTGTGAAATGAGAAATGTGTATAGTTTGTGAAATGTGTATAGATTGTGTGAAATGAGTATAGATTGTGAAATGAGAAATGTATCTTTCTCGCCAGATAGAATCTCTGTCCATTGGCCACGCATCGTTGGTCCTTCGGTCATTGATACTGCACGCGCCCAAAGTGAATATCGTGACGTTGCATCCGATCGATCCCATCGTTAGTACAAAGAGAAGCGCATAGGTAATCTAAATTGAACGTAATTCGTTATGAATAGTATTGCCTAATCACATGGTGCACAGAAATTAGAAACAAGCCAAGATGCAACGTAAGCCACGTGCGTTAACAGAACCGTAGCCCTCCTTCCGCTTCCGTGTTTATTTCTATAACTGGTTATTCTGCAAAGTTCTGTTTGTACTGACTACTGTTTGACAGAGAAACTGCTTGCAGCGTACCAAAAGAATAGTACATTTCGATACAAGGGCGAAATGTGAGGCATTGTTAGGCCAAATGCGATGTTTCAGCACGAACCGTAGTCGAGGCAGAGGCGTAGCGAAGCCGGAGCCGAGACAGGGGGGCCACAAATTTCTGGAAACCAAATTCCATGACATTTCCA
>JAFFZH010008113.1:0-11305 GCA_018420115.1 Euura saliciscinereae | reverse complement strand
TGAAAAAACTTGTTTATATTTTTCAGACGATACTAAAAAAAAAAGACAGGGACTCAAGAGAATCACCGAAGAGTCAGATAAATTATGTATTATATTCGTAGAAAAGTATTTAAAAATAGTCAAAAGTGGTGAAAAATTTTAGGAAAAATGATCCAACCTAACAAAAAAATCTGGAAAATTGTTCATGATCTATCAAAAGTCAATTTTAGTTGCAGAAAAATCTTCTACATCTGCAGGAAAGTCTGGTTAAAACGAAAATGAAATCAATGAAAACGACGTGAAAAGGTGGAGAAAAGTGTATTGAATGGATATAAGATGATGCAAAAAGTCTTTAAAAATACAGAAAAATCATCGAAAGTTCGGAAAATTCTTCATAATGGTGGAAAATTTAATAGAAAATCTTCTATGAACCAAATCGAATAGGAAATTACTTCCATGTTTAGAGAAGGAAAATTGGGAAAATCGAGTTCCGATTATGTTTGAAAAGACGTAAAATTGACAACTTTTTTTTTTTTAGAAATGCAGTTAAAATTTTGAAGTGAGTGAGAATGGTCGAATTTGGCGAAAATCGGTCAGAGTACTTGGCCACTGTGTCTCAATCTGTCCAGTTTAATAGCGTCTTCCTAAACCGGGTGGTTGAAACAATAAATTCCTCCCTTCCATGCTCGTGTGCCACGGTTGGAGGCGAGTGTGATTAATCGAACTGGCTGCTGCTGCTGCTGCTGCTGCTGGTGCAGATTCAATAAATTGTACTCGTTCGATTTTCCGCCACGTGGCGTTCCACATAGTATCTATGCAGATGATGTATTTTACCGTCGCGAAGTTATCGCTATCAAAGTTGATCCGAACCCTCCATAGTTGTCTCGTTATTGTTATCTACTGTCTATAAATAACAAATATCATGAGCCCCCTATACGTCGAACATCAAAAGCTATAAAATTGTAACGTTCAAATACTGCGGCATGGAAGTTGGTGAAGTCGGGTAACCGCTCTCCTTGCGCCGTTGGGTTGTAAAGGAAATACTGTTTTCGAAATGGCTTCTGAGTTAGGGTACGTAATGCCTTTAATACCGGGAAACAGAGGATCTCCCCCGCCCACTGCGATATGATAATGCGCATATCGATTCTAAAGGACAATGAAAATAACCGGGTAGTAAAATGAGAGAGATCGGAGAAAAATAGGACAAAATAGATTAGCTATTTTTGTCGGAAAATTTCCTGTGAGAATAATCCTCTGTACCCACCGTCGTTTGGGGAATATGTTAGGGGTGCATCTTATCTTGGAGGCAGATGCGCGACGGCCACACCCTTCCGCATCGTTTCTCATAGAATTTTATCAATTTCACCAGCCCCCTCGCCCACCGCCTGGGTCCTGACCCCGGCAGGCTGGTTTTCGTGACAAGAGACAGTCTAGACAGTGATTGAAAGCTTTGGCCTAAAGCCCAACGTCTCTCCGTCAAGCCTCGTGTCTGTACTGCCGGAGTGAAGGTAGACCAAATTTCTGAACACAAAATAACAACTACTTGATCATAATATCCTGTATATAGATCGGAAGTATAATTAACAGGGTAAATTTGGGCTATCCTCATTCTCAAACCTATTCGAAAAGTCAAGAAATTTTTTTGAAGAATTACCTGGGACATCATTGAAATCATGTAACATGACAAAGAAACGAGGAAAGCAGACACAAAAATTCTAATGACTCAACAATTGTAGGAATTTTGTTGGAAAATGTCAAGAAAAGCACTGAAAAATCCCCGGAAAATGATGGGAAGATGGTGCGAATGGTTGAAAAATGTGAGGAAAAGTGTCAAATAATGTTTTTTCCGAGCTCCAAATTTTTGTAAATTTTTCCCATTGGTTAGAAAATGTCTCAACAGCTGGAAAAGTCGGACAAAAAAAAATTTGGTGTGAAAATCTACATCTGTGGAAAATTTGTTGTAGAAAAGAGGGGAAAATGTTTGGAGTAATGCTTTTGAAATTTTTCTCGTTGCCTTTTCGCGAATGATTAATTAAAATACACGGCTTGTAATGAGGTTGAGATTAATGTTCCTCGATCAGTGAACAGTGTTTACTCTTGCCTCAGACTGTTCTGGTAGGTGGAGGAAGGATCGCCGTCAGTTACTTTTCCCCTAATCCATCAACCTCAGAAGACTCTCAAGAAAAACATTAGCCAGTCAAGAAAAGTCACCCTTCACTGATCTATCATCGGACGGTTATTGGCTGCTACGCCTCGTTAATCAATTTTTCCTTGCGCACTTGCCTAGTGAAAATTGTTTTTCATTTGAACATTAATTATTTTTCAAAAACGATTCCAAAACTATTCGAGAGTCAGGTTATAAAACACAGAAAATTGTTTAACATATTATGAAATTCCAGTCTGCACACGAGACACGATCCACAAACAACGGGGTTGGAATTTTTTTAATCATCCTCGAAGAGAGAAGGGAAACAGGAAAATATCTGCTTACAGGTTGAAGGTTGTATTCATCGCGTAAAATGTGGTCGAATTTCAAAACGGGAATTTCTTCCTTTTTGATTCAAATTTTATAGCCTTCTCGTGATTGGACTCGTAAATTGAGGTATTAAACTCTCAGCATCTTATCCCTCATCACCCTATACTCCTCACCGTTCACGTTCATCAGGATTTTATTATTCGGTTTCACGATGCCCTCCTTTTTTTTGTACACTGTGCTTATGAAAAATTAATGAAACAAAATATCTCCATTCGGAAATTATAGATCACGTGAATCAGGTGATGAGCAAATGACTCTCATATCAGTCTGCATGATCAGGAACAACGAAATCGGCGCTTTGGCGATTCGATTTTCTCATCCGCATCTGATTTCAAAGCATAAAAAGGTTGAATAAATTTCCATGAGCTTTTTCCCCGTTATCAATGTCAATCAGAGTCTGGAAAATTTCTCCTCATTTGGAATAAAAGTGTGAAAATGTTGAAGAAAATTATCCTATAGCCAGATAGATCCGGAAAAATATACCAAAGGTTTTTTCAAACTGTTGCAAAAATTCGATGTAAATCATGAAAATTGGTAATAAAAAAATCAAGTGACTGAAAAACTCGAGAAAATTTTTCTAAACAGTTGGAAAATGACGTAAAACTCGGAGCTTGTGAAAATATTGGAGAAAATCATCCTATAGCCAGATAAATCCGGAAAAGTATAACAATAGTATATTTCGATACAAGTGCGAAAGGGTTGTTTTGGCACGAGTGGGAGGTTTGTCGCCCGAGCAAAGCGAGGGTGACAATCACACGAGTGTAAAAACAACTTTCGCACATGTATCGAACAAAATTTTTCATCGGGCCGTGCCGAAAGTACGACTTTACGCACGCGAGGCGTGCGGAAAGTCGTACTTTCCGCACGCCGTGATGAAAAGGTTTTTTCAAACTGTTGCAAAAATTCGGTGTAAATCATGAAAATTGGTAGTAAAAAAAATCAAGTGACTAAAAAACTAGAGAAAATTTTTCTAAATAGTTGGAAAATTTCGTAAAACTTTTGGGTGACTAAAAAATAATCGAGATTCAATCGCTCACGGTTTTTGAGACCCTTTGATCATCCTATCGTCGATCTTCCTGGCTTTCAGCTCATTTTTTATTTTATTTTCTTATCTTTTCTCTGACCATTACAAAATCCAATGAATTCATTTGAACAAAGACACTGCAGACATTTCGAGTCGCGCGGTTCGTTCCGTGAGCCTCGGTCCATTCCCAGCCCTAACGAACCGAGTCGAATGATGCAGACGCATGAGCAAAAAAGTTCGAGCCAATGTAAAGGGTAAAAAAAAAAAAGCAGGAGAGAAGAGAGGAAAAAAAATAACTCCAAAACTACCGGACCTCGTCCCCCACCGCCGGACCATGTCGGTCAGGGTATCTCGAAAACGTTTGTGTATTACAGGGTGTCGCATAAGTCGCGAAAATATGGGGATACGTTTGTAGAAAATTTTTTCCTCATTCTGTTCAATATTCTTCACCGATCGATTCACGCACGTAGAGACTTTTCATTTTCCATTTGACGGTGCATTGAAGAAGAATAAATTGCCGATACGATGCATTTTCGAACGCACGTTCAGAGTTTCATAAAAGAAAAAGAAAAAAGAAATAAAAAAATTGTTCGGCAAGCAGTCAGTCAGGCAAGTTAAGTTTGGTCGCGCTCTTCACACACATTTTTATCCAGTGTATGTGTGTGTGTGTGTGTGTGTCAGAACATTTGTGGTGGAAAAATTCGCGTATTTGGCAACGGATTCGCTCGATTCCGGCCATTTTTGTGCAATGTTATACAAAAGGAAGCTACGTGACGCACACGTATTTCTACCCATACCTGACCACGTAATACGTTACGTATGTCCACCTCCTCTTCTCGGATTCTCGTTCCTTTTTTTTTTTCATTTTGTGCTTTTTTTCGGTCTTCTAATTTTTTTTTTTTTTATTCAGTTTCTTTATTTTCTGCTTGGCGAAGGAACCGAGCCACAATGCCAGTCGATTGATTTACGTTCCTCGTTACGCGGTCCACTGCTCGGCAGAGAGCGAGAGAGAGAGGAGGAGCAGGAGGAGGAGGAGGAGGAGGAGAGGAATTTCTATATGTATGTGTAAGTGGGTTGAGCCGGGAGGGAATGAGAAAGAGGGACGGAGAGAAGACGGCGGGGAGCCAAGGAGCGATTTGATAGGAAATGCAAAGTAGAATAAGAATTGTTCCATTCTGCATCCCTGCTAGAGAGCTCGTTTCTTTTCTTTGAAGTTATATTATAATGTTTTTTTCTTTCTTCTTCTTCTTCTTCTTCTCTTCGCTTCTCCTTCCCCTTCTCTCATTCTTTCTTCTTCTGCTTGCTTCCCTTCTCACATTTTATTCATACGAGAATAAAAGAGACTGAAAGAGAGAGAGAGAGACGAAAATCGTGTTACTGTGACGTCGGTTTGAGGAGAAGAAAATCGAGGTATTTATCAGGAGAGAAAACTTATGAAATTTTTAACCCAATGATACAATTGAACGAGGGAAATGTAATCGGAAATAAGGGGGGAAATCGGAGATTTTATACACCCACTAGGGAAATTTGTTTAGAGCAGAATTTTACTCGGAGGTGAAAATTATCGTGAATGCAGGAAAACGGAAAGATCACTCGAAACTTAGGGAAAACAGTCTTTGAAAATGTTATTTTATTCATTTGGGTAAATGAAAACCGGATAAACAAAAAGTGACCGAAAAAGTTTAGCCAAGTTACGAAAATTCAAGGAAAATTGATAACCGAGTGAAAAAGATGGCAGAAAATAGAAGAAAACTTTGGGAAAAATGCAGTTTTAAGTAATTCGGGGTGGAAAATGATCGGGAAAAGTTTGAAAATCTCAGGCTAATTGAAGAAAAATTGAGGAAAAACGTAATTAAAAATGAGGAAAAATTTTTTCAGCTTTCCAGTCGACATTTCGCTTTGCTATTTTCAGTGTGCAATTTTCTTTCGATCTTCATTCTAACGGTGCAGATTCGATTCTGACGAGCTTGTGCGAAATGGAGAGAAGGTATAGACTGGAGTTCGAAGTAAGAGGCTTGCAGTTAGAATTCGAAATGGGAAAAAGCCACTCGGTTCTCGATATTTATCGAAGCAATTTCCATTATCACGGGCACTTTGGTAGGAGCAGAAAACGTCTCATCGTGTTCATCTCCGTTCATCTGACAACCTTCTTCGATCACTGCATCTCAGCATCGACGTCGATTTCACGCCTAATATAGAAAATTCATAAAAGCTGTTCCACGCAGCCCCTCTTCTCTTTTTTTCCAAAGCGGTTTACATCGGTGATGGGCGGCACTTGGGCCACTGTCACGCTCTCTATACCCCAACCCAGCCTAATGTAGCTGATAGCCAAATGGCAAATGGCGAATGGTAAATGGGCCGGATAAATGCTCTTCGCTATCTCCACAAAATATCTCGATATCGAAAGCAGAAGGAGCGGAACACTCATCGATTCGCGCCTCATGGTTCCGAAATAAGACGAAAGTGTTACTGCCTGGTTGTTTTTTTGAAAATGATGAAATTTCGTCAAAACACACGGATACGAGGTTAGGCTACGTTTGTCGATTTTCATACAGTCGACATTCGGGTCACGTCCGATGGACGGGCGCCTGCTGTCTAGCCGGTAGAATACAAAATTTCCTGTATTCAAATGGTTCGCGACAGAAATTGACTTTATTGAGGTTTATTGATCGGCAATATTGTGTTTTCGGTACCACGTCTTATTTCCCCCTCTTGCATAACCAACTCTCATATATTCTTATTTCATTCCTTCGACAATCTTCTTTCTTTTTCACCCGTCCTCCTCATCTCCTATAATACGCTACCATTTCTCGCAAAAGATGAAACGAAGTCTATAGTCCAGTCAAATTAGATCTAAATGGAGCGAATAGAAAAATTAATTAGAAAAGATCTATACATTGGTGGAGACCTTCGTCATGGCCTCCTGTTGAACGGACTAAAAGTCCACGTCCCTAACTGGATGGCTCGAGCCGCCATCTTGAATCAAGGGTGCGCGAAATCAGTTTTTTCATCATATATTGACAACTATTGATCCTATCGTCACAGAGGTTAGTATAAAAAATGTAGCTTACTAAATTATCTACAAAAAAGGTTGAATACATTTTTTCAATATCCTCAATAGTTTTTAAGTAATACACGGCTGAAAGTATCGATATTTTTATTTCCCGTCCCAGGGAGAATTATGCACGTATTCGCTGGTGTATTAGAGAAAAACTATTGAAGATACGGCAAACATGTATCAAACCTTTTCTGTAGAGAATTTAGTAAGCTTTATTTTTTATAATAACCTCTGTGACGATAGGATCAATAGTTGTCCAGATATAATGAAAAAACTAATTTCGTGCACCTTTGATTCAAAATGGCGGCTCGAGCCATCCAGTTAGGGGTGTAGACTTTCAGTCCGTTCAACAGTAGGCCAAGACAAAGGTCTTCACCAATTCATAGATATTTTCTAATTAATTTTTATATTTTTGCCAATCTGACTGGACTACTAATTTAGCTACAAAATTCACCTCCTGCACCGGATTTCCTCAATACTCTATCCTATATGGAGGATTCTCTCACTGTGCAGAACTTTTGTGGTTTTGGCTCATCCTGTTCCATAGCAGATATCACATGATGATCTCTGCATTGAGTGTCTGGATAGCCTGCAACCAAGAAGAAGACACAAAGAAAACTGTCGAGGTTCCTCTGTGTGGACGGAGCGGTTTACCGGACTGGTTTCAGTTCTCACAGTTCAGTTCGGTTCTCCATCTCTCTTACTATCATGCTTCTTTCAACTCGCTCATTCTAGATTTCTCTCTCTCTCTCTCTCTGGCAAAGACTAAACACTCCATTAGTAGCTACGGACGGAACCTTCGAACTTGGTGGTTCTTCGCGGACGTAGAGTCTGTTTGCTGCGGGACAGAGTCTCCCCCTCCCCCCCCCCCCATCTGAAAGAGAAGAATCAAAAAACAAAAAAATAACCACGAAAAAAGAGACCAGTGAAGGGGGCAGGTGGGCGGTCGTCTGGCCAGCCGGTCTCATACTCTTCTTCGATATACTCCATCGTACTCGATGCTTTAGTGGCGTGGATGCTGACCGTGTGTTTCGCGTTTGCGCTAAAATGTCAAATTCTTTTTTTTTTTAACACCCGTTAAGCGTTTTGGGGATTCGATAAGTCGCCGAGGGGCCATAGACGAGGCATAAAAGAGGGAAAGGAAGCGTTCGAGCTCCGCGTCTCTAGGTTGAATTTTTTCGGTATATACTGGAATGGGATTTTATATCGTTTAAGAATGGCGAACGTCGTGCTTTGTGTCGACGGACTCGAGACCCCAGACCAAACGTCGAATTGGGTTTGAAATATTTTGCTAAGAACGTAGAGAGAGAGAGAGAAAATTTGAAGAAACCGGTACCCCTTGTCGTAAAACTAAACTATACCAGAAAAATGTATCGACGATAAGATTTTGATGAAGGAAATTCTGCGGGGTAAAGTGAAAATTGTTCAAACTACGCTATATATACATACTACTCGCATCCCATGTATCGTGGGCGGTGGTCAGTACAAACGATTCGGGGTCGTTGAGGGGACAGCTAATTATTTAGACACGCTCTGACGCCACCCTATCCATCACTTCCCTGTCTCGTTCTCTCTCGCACTTTCAACCCCTGCTTCGGAAGCCACTGGGTTCCAGCGTTCCATCGATCCCATTACGCGGTTTTGGCCAATGCTGACGATGATTTTGACAAAGGTTTTCGGTTTTGTGCAACAAACAAAGAAAACGAATGGTAGAAGGATTTTTTTTTTTGTTTTTAACGGTTTGAGAGACTCTGGAGAACAATGACGATCCGTGGGTGCCGCATGGTAATACGTGTGTGTGGATGTGGGTGGGGAACGACGGAATACGGAATGGATACACTTAGGTGGATTGTGCTTGGACCGTAACCGAAGGCTCGCGCCCCGTGAAATTAAAATCAACCACCACTGGCACAACCACCAGCACCAGCACCAGCACCGGCACCGGCATCAGCGCCAGTCACCTCCGACCAACAACCCAATCTCCGATCTACAATCTCCAATCTACACTCTACTCTGGCTACATTATTGCACAGGAACCCAGGACTCGCTCTTCATGAAAGGCTTGCGTTTTTTTTTCTTTTTTTTTTTTTTTTTTGCTTACTCGTTTTTGTTTTTGAAGCCAGTAACTCTTTATTACACCGTCGTGAAACCCACTTTTCTCTCTTCTCTTTCACTACCGGACTTGACTCTCTTTGACTAGGTGGCTTCGTTACGTTTCTTTGATAATGAATAAAATTTCTCAACGATAGAAATAATCGTGAAAAAAATCCAGGATAAATTTCAAATGACACGGAAAATCGGTGAATATTGATAGGAAAACTTAGATAACAAAAGCGTAATGGAAGTAAAATTAGAAGAATGCACGCTGACAAGGAAAATCGCTGAAAAATTAGAAAAATTCTCAATGAAAAAGGAAAACCCGGGTCAAGTGGGAACACTTTTGTTCTGTCAAGACGAAATCATCGAAAAGTCAGTGAAAATGTTTAACGGAATCAAGAAAATCCAGCATCAAGTCAAAAGAATGCTAGAAAAATGTTCTATCACATGGAAAATTAGGAAAAACTCGGAAAAGTTTTCATCAACAGTAAAAATCAGGGTAAAAGGTATTCAAGAAAGAAAGTCAGTAAATTGGATAACAAATTGTGCACAAACGATGATGAAAAAATAGATTGATTCGGAAAAATTCATCGACGATTATTTTGTGTACCTAGGAAATGCTACAGGAATAAAATCGTGGAAAACCACAATTCTGGTTTGCGGTTGAGTTTCAATGCACGTAGTTTTAGCTCGTCGTTGTTTTCCGGTCCACGGACACGGTGGAGATTGTTGTAGGTGCTAATTTCGTGTTTCCAGTCCGGGCAATGAAAGAGCAACGAAAAGACCTTTGATCTCCTTTCCAACTCCGTTTTATATATCTTATTAAGTATTGTCGCTCCTATAAAACACGGGGATTTCCGCCTCGACCTGAACTTTCGCATCCCTTTGTTCTTCTCACTGAAAATCCGTCAAGACTTTTCTTCCGTGATCCTGCCACTCAAAATCTAATTCTCAAACTCGGTGGACTTCACACAACAGACAAAAGGAGCTAAAAGAAGACCGAGATATCTTTCATTACACCTCGAAGAGAAATCCTCGAAATCCGAATGTCATTTTCCCGTTATTCACGGTTAAGGAAATCACGACTGGAGGTAGTTTAGCGATGACGTGATTCAAAGTTCGCAAGGAGGTTATTACGACTAGTGCAAATAGCTATTGGCTATTGACTACGTTGATTCGTTTAGCATAATCTCGCTGTATCAGCTCTATATCTCTTCAACCTAACCAGGGTACACGTGTACGGCCATAAAAGCAACTGAAACAAAACAATATAAACGGGGAAAAAAAGAAGTTTGAAGAAAAAAAAATAGTTCTATGACCGACCGCGTAAATACAGAGAACTGAATGTCGGTATATTATATATATACGTGGCATGTGATGTTGACTGTGTTTCGTATCACAATACCAGCAACGTTCCGTGTATACAAAATAATTTACATAATCCATCACGGTTTCGTGACACGGAATCATGGGCACCGCCGAGCGTAACCGTGCACGGCGCCATGCTGCCCTCCTTCTTCCTTGTTACTAATAATTTCCTCAAGTTAAATAATAAAATTTTATTTTATTAGCCCGGGCGATAAATCAATCTTTGATGTTGTGATAGTAAAAATTTTATTTTATTTTTTTCAGTAGTTTCATTTCCTATGTCCTAAAGTCCGTTGAGATGTCGCTGAGAAACAACTTGATACTTTGTTCGAATAATTTATTTTTCAATTTTTCATAATCGTTTCATCCTAGTGTGCGACTATTATATTTATTCGTTAAGCCTATATTGGCTGTGCAGCAATTCGTCGTGCGATAAAACGATACTGAATATGACCCTTTGCGAGTCCCCTTCTCCTTCTATCCCGCGGACATTCCTCTACCATGAAGTAACCACTTTCGCTCGCTCGCTCCTCAGAACTCAGAGTTGCGGTCATTCTGTTCTATTTATAGCATCCTCGCTTTAACCAGGTTCATTTTGCATTATAACAGAACTGATTCTGCGCGAGAACGCCTCGAGAGTTGGAACGATCACTCGATAAAGTCTCACAGACGCTTGAATCACGTTCGAAGATCGTCAATTAACGAAATAACATGAACAATTAGCTGAAAGATCAGAAAGACATCATGAGAGACGTACAAGGCTGGACACGGAACAATTTCCATCTCGGAATTGTCATGGTGATGCATAGTTCCAGTACGTCCTGATGAAGACCTTCTCAGATTCCGTACAACAAGATCATATGAAGACACTATCATGATATGAGAAGAGACACGCAGTATCAGATCATGATGAAGTCGTCTTTTCTCACTTCGACGATTAACTGTCGAAGAAACAGTGAACTTGCACAATTTAAGAATGGTCATAGTGAGGCCCAATGATTTGGAGACACTGTTGTGATGAACAGATCATGATGAAGACATTCTACTGACAACTTTCCGTTTCTAACGGTCATTGTGTAGCATATAGTTTCATTAGATCGTGACGAAAAGCTTCTTTCTTGCGTGAAAATAACTCACATGACGTAAAGACACTATCTTGGTGTGAAATAAGACACAGCGGAAGATCATGACGAAGATGTTCTTCGACTTTGATGACGAACAGTCGATGCAATTATAGAATAGT
>JAFFZH010008097.1:0-10588 GCA_018420115.1 Euura saliciscinereae | reverse complement strand
ATGCTGTATCAATTCCGTATGAGTCCGGATAAAAACCGGGGTCAAAACCCTGGTGACTTCCGTGTAAGTTCCGAATAGCGGAAATCCTATCGGATATTTTATGCAGGGGTAGTCAGTCTATGGATATGATTTTAATCGTTCCTGCATGGTGGCCACGGTCAGGGAAAACCGGGAAATGTCAGGGGAAAACAAAAATTGGTCACGGAATCAGGGATAAATGTCAGGGAATTTCGAACTTGGTCAGGGAAGAAGTAAAAGAAATCGCTAACGAGTCGCGAATGATTTGGCAAGTAAATTAAAAAAAATTTCATACAATTTTTCCCAACATTGTTGGATTTCCTAATCAAAATTTGCATCTAAATGAAATCAAGAATTAGGGGTATTATCTTGTAGCACTAATTAAGACAATATTAGAATTTCGGCCAGGGAAAATTGATCAACCAGTCAGGGAAAAGTCAGGGAATTTTTTTCCCGAAAAAAAAGTGAATTTTCCAGCGTAAGATGACCGTAATCGTCATCCATGAAGAATGAAGTAATGCAAGAAGTGTAGCTTCTGCGGATTTTATCGAACTGGAGGAAATGCGGAGCTTGTGGAATGCTACTGTGTACGGTACGTTTCTCTTTCCCTTGTGTCACACTATCGAGTACAAAGACGTGACAGCGGAAATATGCAGGACAAAAGACGGTTCCATTGACGTTGGGCGCATAGTATCGACTATCGTCTACAATCTACGGAAAGGCTTTTGACGTCGAGGCAGCTACGATATCGAGTAGGTAGACTCGGCCTAGATGGGGCGTATGATGAGTAGATCTAGGATAGCGTAAAAATCGTATAGACGTACTATCTATATTCGTATGATAAAAGGAATACAGCAGAGAAGATGGGAGCTCTATTTTCCTCCGGAAAGAAAAGTATATGGAGGATTGAACTCTCGCACAACTCGGTTCATACTGTCTCGATTGCTTTGAGATAAACCGGAGATAAATATTCCGTTATGCTCATTATTCGTATATTACAACACAATGAGCTTTCGAGTGCAATTAAATTTCAATTGTATGAAGGACAGCCGTTTGAAAATGAGCTGTCTCCCCTATAGATCCAATATGAGTGACACTCAACCCTTGATTGACAGGCTGACTGCGAGTTTCAAAATTCCTGCAAGAACGTAGAGTACCCGATGTTGAACAACTCTCCGCGTGTTTGAAATCGGTTCGTAGCACAAATTGCTGAATAATTATTCGAGGGTCGAACTTCACTGTAACTTGACGAATGGAAAACGTCCAAGCAGTCGTGTAATTGCGAAAGAAATCTAATAACTGCGGTCTTTACAGCTTCGGAATCAAACATCGGAATGAAATCAAAATGTTGGGTGGATTGACGTGAAGTAATAGAACCACGCATTGGTAAAGGCACTCGATATTACGAGAAAGAACCGATAATTAACTGACAAAAACTGACCCTTCTTTTGAAGGGAATGTAATCGGTAAGAATGTCAAACTGAAGTGGGATTAATTAGAGCTTGAAAATCGTTGTCATCTGCAAATGGACGCTCTGGATATGCAATCTGAACTAGTCTCTAGTGCCCTTTGATTCGCCCGAGAGTTAATTTTGACTCTGGACATTCGGGCATTTACATTCGACACATCGTGCTTTATTGGACTGCAGTCGCAAAGAGCAACTGGCCCCACTGAACAAACCCCAGTCGTACCATTAATTTTAAATTCGATGAAACAGTTTGTGAAGTCGTCTGGTTCGTCGACGATGGGTACAGCGGAAAATCAACAATTCTAGACAGGGATATACGAACAGAACTCAGCTGTAAGTGACCTGGCCGCAAAGGCTCTTCAACAATGCAACCGAACTCGGTATTAGCCCTTTACCAGGGGGGATAAGATTACCATTTCGCGAAAGCCCATCCCAGCTAACAAATAGCCGAGGCTTGTATTAACTGGATGAAAGCCTCTCCATCCTTTAGTCAAATTGTGTATTTCGAAACAAATTCTGAGGGATCAATTTTTCTGTTATTTTTCCATCAACTTTCCCGATTGCATCAATGATCAAATTGAGTCTGTTATAGCGAAAATAAATTGAACCGACTAATACCGCAGTTTACACAATCAACGATTCTATTCGAACCAATTTCAATCTCCTGAAATGATTGCTTCCGGAACATTCTGTTCGTTCATGAAGCAATTTGATCAAAACTACTCATTTATAATCTTTTGATTCAACGCGGTTTCCGATTTTAGTAAAAGCGATGATCACACCGACTCACGACGCTGATAATTTTATCGATGTTTTTACGATCAAAACATGGCCACATAGTTACATGATCGCGTCAGGCCTTGGTGAATATTGTATAAGCGTCCACCTTGTGTTCGGACGATAGTTTCGTGTCGGTGGTGTGTAATCTTCAACGATGAAAGCAGTTCATTTTTCGCTCTAAATTTCCTTGCCAACGTGTATCGAAACTTTGTAAGCCTTTAAACCTACAGACAACATGAGTGCGAAGTATTTAATGTAGTTTCGGGAACAATTCAATTATCCGAAATCCCCAGTAGTTAATTGTGAGGTTGAATCGTAGCCAGAATTAATGAAGTGAATCCGCAAGGCGAACCGCAAATCCAGATGTGGGTAGGTACAGAAATTTATTTCCAGCCGTATCTCGAAGTGTGACTTTCGGAGAAACGCTACAATGTGAGTCTATTGAGATTGAGCTCAGGATAGCCAACAGGGACCGAAGGTGGCTTGAAAAATTGGTTTTCAATTCCCCAAAAGATTGACCAGTTGGTATA
This sequence comes from Euura saliciscinereae, assembly GCA_018420115.1. Classification (NCBI taxonomy): domain Eukaryota; kingdom Metazoa; phylum Arthropoda; class Insecta; order Hymenoptera; family Tenthredinidae; genus Euura; species Euura saliciscinereae. The sequence goes on along the minus strand of JAFFZH010008097.1, from coordinate 7,792 downwards.
TACATCACGAGTTCGAACGACCCGAGACGTGCTGGCAATACCGAGACCGTGAGCTTTTGGAAACGTCCCAAAGCCTGGGAAACTTGAATCCGAAGACTGACCTGCTGCAAAGCGAATGTAAAAATGAGAAGCGAACATAATCGACGAGCTTTTAGGTAAAATCAGTGACGAGTAAACCCAGAGTTCGCTATTTCACTTCCAGCGAATTTCACCCTGTAAAGAGTAGTTCGCTGATGAGTTACGTAACTCGATTTCATAGCTAGGAATTCTACAAACTGCAATCAGAGGTATCGTTGGAGAACTCTCGAGTACTGCAAAGTGGTAGTTTGTAAATAAAATAACAAACATGCCAATTTGTTCACACGTTCGGATAGACTGACGCGAAATCACTCTCGTATGCAGATGTCGAATCGCGTCTTTTAGATAATGAGTGGGACTTGATTAACAAAGGACTCGTGGTACGCTTCGTACAATTAATCCATATTTTTCGCATTACCCACTGACCCTCCCCACGCGGGCTGATTACACGGTTTGCATGTACCTCGGTACCTACCTCGCATACCGAGTACGTATGTTCCCGGTTATGCGATATGATATTCATAGACATTAGCGAACCTACGTGCAATGCATACCTGATGTTAAATGATATCACGTGGCGAGCTCTTAACTCTTAGCTAATTGTAAGTTACGTGTGTGCGTATCAATTTGCATGTAGAATTAGGAGACTATATTATGGCGAATCGATGAAATTGGTGAGCCTGTTGTTGCGAAATGTCTAAAAGAACCACTGATTGTAAGCAAAATTGTCAAAGGCTTATTGATTATTACTTATTGATTATTTTTTACAAGTTTTTTCGTCCAGTTTGATACAACTCAAAGCAACCAAATGTGAGGGAGACAGAGATGTACAAAAATGCTCTCTGAAAAAACCTTTCAAGTTTTAATTTGTCAGTTTTTATTCTGCAAGCTCTACGAAACGTAGGTAGCCAACGGCACTCCGAATCCGATGGTAATTAAACCGATAAAAAGTATAAATAAAAGAAAAATCTAGAAAACTAGCATTTCCATTATCCCGCATCACCCCGCAGTGCAAGAAACGTACGTTGCCAGCGGGGGCTAAAGCCGCAGTAATTTGTTCGATTGTCTCGTTTTATTTATTTCCTTTGACCTTTTTCTATAAACTCGATTCAGTCAACGGGTTAGCTGAAACGATAACAAGTATCACAAAACTATTCTAAAAGCTCAGTAAAATTCGCCAATAGTTGCAAAATCTTGTCTCGTCGATGCTCGGCTGCAGGTTGATGAATAATACAATCTGAGCCGAGGATCACAAGGATTATCAATCACGTCTGGCAACACCGTCTGAAACGCTCATTGTTGGGTAGAATGTCGTTAATTGTTTCCATAATAGTTAATAGCCCAAGAAATCTGAGCCATAATTTAACCGTCTTAACCGAGAGTTTATAGCCGTTGAACAAAAAAATAACGTAAGATTCTGACAGCTGCGTCGTTCATTGAAATATTAAAAATTTCTCAAAGACCATAATATGATGCAGAGCAGATGGCGTTTAATTTATCGAGGTATATTGTGTACCGTACCGTTAATTAATTTTCTTTTAGACTCATCATTTTTTCTACCTTCGATCTCATCTGTGATCATTCTCTGTGTTACTTGTCGACAAGCGATATTTCCACTTTTGTACGAAGGATGAACAAAAGAGAGACGCAGCGGATGAGAGAGCAAAATTTATGGATACGGAGGAATAACGCGATGGAGGAATCCCCCCGTTTTCCCCCTTCCACGAGAATTAATTAAGGCGCTGTGCAAGAAAACCGCGTCTACCACTCTTATAGAAAAATAGGCAATTCGTTGAGCTGGTGAATTGGCGGAGTCCCGTTGACGTAGCTGCTTGAGGTTCAAGTTTTCGGAAATATAACTTCGAGAAAACACTTTACCTTTGTCTCATTGTGTACCATGAATTAATGCAAATTGCTGATTGCACCTAACTCAGCTTGATATAAGGCAAACTCAACATCGTTCGTCTTGGCACTTGACGTTTCATTTTTCCACTGCCTTTTGGAAGAAGCGGATACCGATGGATATGTAGTCGTGATGAATTCGCGGTGGAAAGCTATAATACGTGCTCAGTCAAAGCCCAGACAATCTTCACGAAGTTATTCGCAATGCGAGGCTACTAAATTGCCAAAATGATCCAATTCCCCACGTACCGTCGTCACAAAGGCCGGGATTACGCCCCTTTATATCCTACCGAATCTCCTCAATCAACAATACTGCGAGACAAAGGTTTTGATAAACGTTGCTTCGCGAAAATTAAAGGCATCGTTTCAACCATGGTGGGAATACTAAAGGGTAATGGAGGATATGTCACGAAATGAAATAGTTTGTATTCAGAGTGTCAACGTTGTCACCCTTTTGTGATGCTGATCGCAGAAGCCTCGGCGAAATTCGGTCGAACACCTGGGTTCGGATTCTCTTCATCCAATACTTCAACTTTGTGAATAATTCCAAGAAACAAGTACGAAAAGTAATGACTACCAAATTTCTCAAAGAATTTTTCACCACAGACGTGATTGCATCTTTTTGCTATAGCAGAAGGTGAATTTGAACACATTGTTCAATCATAGGCATCTTCACAAAGTCGAAATCCCACCATTTATCGTGCGATGATAAGATAACAAGATCTGAATTCATCTGAAGATTGAAAATTTCATCGCTTTTATGTTACATCATATCACTTCAATTTGTGAGTACGTTGTTTGCTTTCACCTGAAGGTCATTATTGCGAATTTTCGTTACGTCATCGAGTGATTCTGAGCCCATCGTTTGATATGCCTGACAAATTTCTGTTTTGTGTGGGACGAACTTAATTCCAATTTGACGGTAATCCCGGTTATATTATACCCACAACGATACCCCCGCAGCTGAGCTATCTTTCAAAACAGATGGTATACGTGCGTTGGAATAATATATCGCTGGTGTTTCGGGTCGACGAAATTTTAAGTATAAGCTACGCAAGGAACTCGAACACAATTCCATTCTGTCCCATAAAATCTATCGATTTCCCAGTAATTACATTTCCGTAACTAAAAGTAGCTGTTTTTGGTAACAATACCCGTTTTGATTGTATATGTTCCTGATCAAATGCATTCACCATTTTCAAAAAATGTAATCCTTTCGAGTATGATGAAGCAGTGTTCTGATAGTGAAAATATCAACGACGTTGGTCCTCAATGAAAGGCTACACCTTAATCCTTTCGAAAGCATTTTTCTAATCTCCTTTTTTGACTGGTTCGACTTCGTAGAAGAATGAATACGAATCTCTTACTTGGAATAGAACGCGAAGGACATTATGTATCCTGGCGATTGACTTGAAAAATTTGATTCCACCTCCCAAGGGTGAATAAAAGTACCTACTTCAAATGGATAAAAAAATCATATAAAAGAAATGTGAAATGCTCCAAGTACAAACAAGTGGGTTTAGGCTGAATATGGGCCAGCCTTCAAACTTCCCGTTATTCATTTTTTATTCAGGTATTTCGAATTTTGCAAATCTGACCTCAGATATTCTTGATCATCGGTTAAAAAAACCTTGCGCTATTTTGAATTTCGCCAATCAGACTTAAAAATCGTCATCAATGACCCAAAAAACCATTGCGTACCAATTCATCAAAATCCAACTGTTTTTTTTTTTTTTTTTGCAGCATATTGAATACGCAAAATTAAATTAATTTTGCAAAACTGACTACATATTCATGATCAGTGACACAAAAACTATATGGTACCAAACTAATACTCTGAAACCTGCTCTTTCTCCAGAAACAGGTAAGTTAAAAAGGCCCTCGACTGACTCGTTTGGTGTCTGACCACACGCAGAGCCTACTACTTACCGCTGAACCTTGTAAAAGGTTGTTTTCCGTTTGACCTTTAATTACACAACCTTTGTCGTGTTGGGTATATATAGGAAAATATGTATGAACGTAACCTTTGAATAATCAATTAACGAGGGTCTTTGTTGAGTAGAAAATATAACACGTAACACTGAAGAATTTGTTACATAAATTATTCGAAGGTACTACAACGTCTGCAAAGAGAATCAAAGAGCGAACGGGGGTTTGAGTTAAACCTGTTGAAATTTCAAAGAAACTCGACTGCTCGCGTACACCGTGAACTCAAAATTAGTGGGTCAACTTATACCTACCCTCATGTGACACGAAATATAAACTCGCATCTGCGATTCCAGAAATCCATCAAAGGGTTTCCGCTCGGCATAATCTCATACACTCTTGTCTCTCCCGCCCGGAGCCACTCGACCTTCCTCGACCTCCGCGACGCCCACCGACCTCGGGCGTAAGCCTGCACTAGGTCCAATTACTCTATGAGTTAATTTTTTTACTCTCTCTCTCACTCTCTTTGCTAAGGCTGATTCATCGTTACGTTTATTTGTCCGGATAAGCTTCAACTCATTATTATTTTCATTTGCTCGAAAAGCATACCATTAATCAGCGCTCCAATTTCGACTAATGTGACAAAAATTGTGGAAATATTTTACTTTTTACGGAGAATGCTGATATTTGCTTAACCAACACTCGAGAAACTCGTAAGCAAACAGTTGTCGATACGTTATCTAACGAGTCGTCCGGGTGACAATTAGTCGTTAAATCGCTTCTGTCAACCGTTAAATCGACGTTATAATCAAACATTCAGTTCCAGCTGGACGGCCGAAAGACATATGAACCGGTCCAATCATGCATTTTCGTAAAGTACACATTTATCGCGTGACCAATTCAGGCTTGACCCTCGAGCAATTGCGGAAAATGTCCTTTTCCGAGAAAGAAAGAGAAACTCACACGTCCATAACGTCCGTAACTTCGGTATCATGAATTTGCAAGGGATGGAAAACCAGCAAGCAAATATACTTAGCAAGCCCATCAGGATTGCGTGCCACAGTCTACGTCAAACAAAGTTTGTACAGCAGTCCACTGGGGTACGTTCCATTTCGGTGACCACACTAGAGGAGGCTCCACGTGTACCTCACGACACCAAATCCCTGGGCACTGAAAGTCTACGGTTAGTTCCAGCCAGAGTCTGTGACCCGATCTGGTCTTTGGACATCCATGCTGGATAAGGACGAGACTTTACGGTCCGGTCTGTTTTCCCAACGAGTTAAGCAAGTTTGAAGAAGATTTAACGCATCGCCATTTTTAACCTCCTCGCAATTTCTATAAAATGGATTTTTCAACGCTCATGCAATTAGCGAAAAAACGAGCTTGCTGCAGCTTTCTCGAATCCCTGCAATGGCCGGGCTGTAAGGTACTGCCATTAAAGCTGAGGTAGAAAATCTACTGCTTCCTAGCAACGTTCTCCACCCGTAGTGGAAAAGATTGCAAGTACTCAGACTATGTCTGACTGCTGCTTGATTCTTACTACTGATTCCAGACAGATTTGAAATGATTTGAACCGCGTTTCTGCCATTTTACAATTATATCCGATGTTTAGTACTAATTCCGAAGTTGGGGCTTTGGTAGAAATTTTCAGTAAAGTTAGTAAAGAGAGGTTGAAGTATTTTTCTAGAATTTCAAGAGCCACTCGATTTTCTTGGGATTCTCATTCTCATAAAGTGAGAGTGGGAGTAATGTGAAATGTGTAATTGGGTCAGAGCTTCTGATGTTTTAATTAGCAATCTAGGAATAACACTTAGGTATGCTCGCAATATCTATGCATGGTTACAGCTCATAACATAGTTGCACGATGTCTTTGAGACTGTAATTTTCGCGAGGCAATGAGCAGCTTCATGGTTCAATTTGTAAGTAATAATGACGCACCAGGAAAGTGTCTCAAACAAGTTTGTCGTTTGAAGCAGGTCGAAAAATAGATACGTTATTACGTTCATCAAGAATTTTGATGAAACTGCACTTCGAATATTTGAGATAATTTACGCGCTGACTGAATTTTGTGTGTGTGTGTGTTTTTTTTTTTTTTTTTAATTACGTGGGATGTTTGTCGTAGAATTGCCTCGGTGACTCGAGCAATGAAATATAAGAATTGAAAAGGGGTCGGAGAACAATGGAACAAAGGACTAACAACGATGGAGGCAACGATGGAGGCAACGACGAGACACACAGTGTTATCAAGAACCCCTACCCTCATCTCTTCTCATCGTCAGATTTATTGTACCTGAAACATCACAAAACAAAGACGGTGATTGGAATAAAAGTAAACTGTTTCATTCATATTTACAATTCAGATAAGAACAGATAAAATTCATCAACGCCAGCGTAAATTGAGTCTACTCGCAAATTAGTATTTCATACACATTAATTTTAAGCTTCTCTCACATTTGTAGTAATTTATGAAATCTCCCTTGGCAACAATTCACGAGAAATAAGAACAGGATAAGTTTCACCAAGTTGGGAATAGCTCGATGCCATTTCGAGCGTGACAATAATGGAAATCATCGAGAGAAACCAGAGAGAGGTGTTGTACCTGGAGGAAACCAGACCATGGCTAATCAAGCCTCGCCTGGCCAGAACAAACCATATATGCTACATTAAACGGTCGTTAATGCACCACGCCCCGGTGCAGTTTCCACCGGGCTTATACCTTCGACAGTTAATCTACATAATTTTCAGTTTATTTGATGTATTTGCCGGGTGCTTACTGAATGGTAGCCCAGGGGAATATATTCAGAACCTCTGAACAAATTGGCGATTGCAGTCACACCCCCTCGAACTTCACCTCTGGCTTACACTTTTCCCCAGGGTTTTCGCCGATATCAAACGGAAAAGGGGTAGAGATTCTAATTGTCGGTTTGACTCAGAATCCCATTAACTTTTGGTAGAAATTTTCAGTTGGCAGACTTCACAGAGGAAATATTCTATCATTGAGACTCTGGTATACAAAATTTGTATACATCCAGTGTGCAGGATATCGTTGAGCAATGAATAATGTAGATTTTGCATTGCAAAATTATGCCACAACGATTGTTATTGAAGTTGCCTTTAAGGAATCAGGTGTGTGAAACCCTACCTACGTTCAACTTCATTCGAACTCATTGTTATCGTGTTCGCTGAATATTCGTGTCGAGAACTTTGTCAACATAGCTGGATTCCTGAGAAAACCTTTCATGCGAGTAACCAGACGTGTCAAAACACTGAGGTATACGCGCAGGCCTGAGTATCACGAAATTTCAATTACGTTTCCACGCTGTGCATCAAGCGTAAGTGCATGCCGAAGTAAGCGAGGCACTAGACTTTAATTAAAAGGCAATTATATAGTAGTGCAGAGTATTTTCATCCGAGAGTGTAGGGCGCTGTTTCGATGTTCAGAATACACGACGTAGCAGCTTGCGGGTGGATTACGCTGATCAAGAATGTTATGAAGTGGAAATCCGGGTGGATCGAATGTACTTATTGCGATGTCATTACAAAGGCAACCCCACTATCGTAGGCCTGTTTTCATACCATTTACATAGAAACCTCGTCAAAGCCGGATAACTTCGTTCCTGAACCGTATACTGTACATACCACCTGCAGAGTATCAGTTTCTGTTTATCCCTCCACGGTGTGATTCGTCCCGGTAATCTTGTTGATTGTTCTCTATTTACAGTGAGATCAAGACGATTTGCAGAATTATTATCAAAGTCGCACTTCGGAAAAGTAATTGGCCAAGGAATCATTAGTCATGCACGGAAAAAAAAAAGATGTAATTTCTACATCTTCGGTAGTAATTATTTGGACAGCATCTTTTTGGAGTTAAATCTACAGCAATTGC
>JAFFZH010008093.1:0-10623 GCA_018420115.1 Euura saliciscinereae | reverse complement strand
TCAATTCATTTTCCGATTCAACTTTCAATTTCAATCTTCAATTCAATTTCCAATTCGACTTTCAATTAGAATCTTGAATTCATTTTCCAATTGAACTTTCAATTTGAATCTTTAATTCATTTTTCAATTCAACTTTTAATTAAAATCTTCAATTCTATTTTCAATTCAACTTTTCATTATCAATTCATTTTCCAATTCAACTTTCAATTTGAATCTTGAATTCATTTTTCAATTAAACCTTTCATTATCCATTCAGCTTTCAATTCATCTTCCAATTCAATTCAATTCAAGAATCGACTTATTCAGAAATTGGTTGCCAACACTCTTCCAACTCCTCTTACCTTCATTTTTCTTTTTACCGGGTAATTTCTAACTGTGTTATTGACTGTTTCTGGTAAAAACAAGTCCAGGACTTGAGAAGTCGACGGTTGTCTCCACAGCGCTGTGTCAGCTCCGCTTTTCACGCTGTAATGCGAAGCTGCGGCACTGCCCCAGAGGTAGGGTCTGTAGTCTGTGAGCTTGACGCTGTTGCTCTCGTAATATTGCAGCAGCTATAAAAAAACAACGATCATTAGGACACGGGATCGAAGAGAGATTCAAATTGAGAAACTCGTCGCACCTGTAATATCAATTGATCGGTCTCACTGAGCGTCGCGTTGTAGGCACCGAGGTAAAGCGGAACGTGAGTCGACGTCATCAGGGAATTATTTTTCCTGACCAAGATGAGAAGAAGTTCGACCAAATCTCCTGAAAACGCGAATAAACATTCAATCCGAGAAAAATTTGGGAAAATTATCGTTTACTTTTGCTTTCCGATGCGCCGAGCATAACGTTGATAAATTCCGAGTGTGAGGTAGTCATTTCGAACATAGTTCTCACATATTCGTCATCGCCATTGTCTTCGTAGACGACGTCGCAGAGTCTGACCAAACTCTTCAACAGTTTAGATTGGCCTGTTTTTATATCCTTAGAATTTTTCAGACCGAGTTTCAAAGAGAATCGAGTGAACTGAGGCCATGAATGGTTCTTTTTGATTTCGTGAAACCGAGAAGACACTTCTTCCGTTTCAACTAATTTCAACACGTCGATCAAAGTCTGGCAGAGACTGTTGTGCTTTTCGGTGTTCTTGCTGTCTTTCTTCAAAGCCGATACAGCTATGTGGATCAGTATCTGAGAAAAATCGACCAAACTCGAGTCTGACTCCGCTCCGATCCTCCCAGCCTTTGTAAACACGGTTTTTAACAACTCGATGTAACTCTCGTCCACCGTTAATAGCTTGTCTCCGTTTGAAAGAATCATTTCACGTGTCTTCTTGCGCGTTTCTGCGTCTGGAAAACACAAATATCAGAATTTAAAGCCCCTTTGGGTTGAAAATTGTCAATTTTTATCATATAAAGTTATCAAATAGGTCCCTCATTCTCTAAATTATGGTTTCATAGGCCTGAGAATAATTAATTTTCGCGCTTCTAAGTCAATATCGTTGTTTTTAAGAATTTTCTGTACAAAAATCGACTTTGAATGGGATTTCTGATCGATAGAAGTTTCGAAAACCCACCGAATACAGTTTCTATCAATCGTACAGCCGCCTTAATGTTTTTTCTAACGCAGGAGTCGACGGTTTCTGGGTCTGCGAACCACCCTAATATTTGATCCTTGTACAATTCGGATAATTTGTTCAAGAATAGAGGCTGGATATCGTTATCCGGCATAGTGGACAGAATTTGGAATACAGCTTCTCTATTTTTCAACGAATTTTCATTCTGCATAGAGTATTTGATGTACGTCGGTATAAACTTTGCGTTTCTGCTCGTGAGAAACGAAGCGAATTCGATACCCAGGGGACTCGTCTCTCCCTTGACGAGAGACAGGAAGAAATCTAAAAATATAAACAAACGATTAACGAAGATGAAAAAAATTGGACACTTTTATACCGGATAGTTTCTCACTAACTTTTATCTATCGCAGCAATATTGTGCGGAAACCTTTTCAGGTACGCGAGAAGACTGTCCATCCACAAATCGAGGCCGTCGATCTTTGTTAGACTCAGTTTTATCATAGATTGGGCAATTTTTTCTATCAGAGATGTATCGAATGTTAGAGTTTCTTGGTGATCGGAGACCAGGGAAGCTTTGATTAACTCTGGGAGCATCAACCCCCACATCGAGAGTCCAGTTTTATCGCTATTCATCATTCTCTCCGCCGGCAATTCAACAGCAGCAGTTAAAAGCTCGATGATATCTGGTACCGCGAGCTGCAATATCTTCACGAATCTAACTACGCCAGGACAATCCTTGACGTTCCCGTTATCTCTTATTTTCTTCGCCGCAGACGTGATCTTCGTCATAAATTTGTCCTTGAAGGGAGCCAGGAGATCGGAAACTCGCCGACCCCCGAAAAGCTCGACTATCCTCGGGCCGATTTCAGCCATCATTTCCGTAAAATATTTTTCAACGATATTTTTCTTCTTGTACAGCGGCGAAAAGTACTGCAGCATCGCCGGATGCGATAGAATCCACTCGCCGCAATCGCCAGCCAGAATCTGATCCCCGTTATCTTCAAGATCCTTCGCCACATGCAGCAGAGACAAGAGAACGATTTTAAAGTCTCTGTACAATTCATCCGTCATCTTTTCCTCCTGAGTTAGTCTAGCGAAGTAGAAAACCGAGAGTCTGAATGCTTCGAGGACTTCGTAAGCGTTCGTAGAGTGCTGGAAGCTAACTTCTTCGTCTTCCAGTCTGAAAGCGACTCTCCGACTCCCTTCGAAGATCTGATCCGCTTCGATTCTCCTATTCGATACAAAAGCGGTGCTGAGTTTGTAAACCAGGCTCTCAGAATTCCAGGGCTTGCTCAGAGCAAGATGCTCCTCGTCGGGCATCCAGCTGGAAATGTACGGTCTCGACGGCAGCTTTTTCACCTCGCTCACGAGGTGGATCAACGCGTTCGGAGACACTTGGCTGTGCAGGACGTCGACCGTTACTCGAGATACGTAATTGAGCAGCAAATTAGTGGCGTTTCTCTCCACGTTTGCGAGCGCAGCTACCAACAACGGGCCTATGGACACCGTGGGGAGTAGCTTCGCGGTCTTGTTCCTCCCAATTTCCACGTCCCGCTCCATCAGGTCTGAAAAACGTGAGAATTTATGAGTCTAGAACGCTGCGAGCTCGATTTTCTCAATTCCACCTGCGAATATGTCCTCTATGGTCGTTTTGCTGTAGAGCTGCTCTCCGCCCATTTCTTCGGCTTTGGTAACGACCTCGACGTACGTGCTCGCGTGTTTCGCGGTCTTTCGCACGATTTTAACGAGCCAATTAGCCAGCTCAATTCTTTCCTCGGCTGTCTCCAAGTCCAAAGTCCAGTTTATCCAGACGTCGATTTGGTATTCGCAGCCTTCGAACACCCCGGAGGCATCGAACAGAGTCTTTACTGCTCTCCTAGCGTGAGAACTGACCGGTGTAGATTCTCCCGAAGAGCCAAGAAGGGAGATCAGGAAGGGAACCGCTTCGCCAAATAATTCCTGAAACAAATCGATCCATGTAATTCGAAGAACCGAAACAGTTTGGAGAATTTATACCTTCTCCGGCGCGAATGCGGAGCAATCCAACGCCAGGAGAAACTGCAGCGCCTTCACTTTCATGTCTCCCAATTCTTCCTCGCCGATATCATCCAGCGTGCTCAATCCAGTCAAGAGAGAAGTCGAATCCGCTCCGGACTCGGAGGTCGAGTTTATTTCCAACAGCTGCGGAGCGACGTCTTGGTACGCTAGAAGAAGGTCTAAAATCGAGGCCAGAGTCTCTTTGACGGAGGGCTCAGTCTCTTTGTCCCGAGGCACCAGGGCCTTGTTCCAGGCGATCAGAACTGCTTCCAGGCTTGGGATATTCTGAAAAATAATTCAACGAGGGGTTGAAACGTGTGAAACGGGGAGTCGACGAGGTTCGTCTCCCGGTTTCCCACCTTGGACACGTAGTCAGCGACCATATTTTCGATCTTATCGCTCTCCGCGGGTTCGACGTTGTCTTTTATCGTGTTGAGAAAATTTTTCAACTGCTTCAGCATCGCCACGAGCAGAACTACAGCCGTGTGCCGTACCACGACACTGTCGTTACCGATCGCCGGACCCGTTGCCTTCTTCAGTACAATCAAAGGCACCGTTAGCGTAGTCAGAGCTGAGAATAGCTGCTGGGTTGTTAGTTCTGAGAGGCAGGGTTTCAGGCAGACTTCTGGATCCAGGGATTCGACGATCTGGAAGAATAGATCTTCTAGTACATTTCATTCAATTGCTCCGAAGTCTGTAGCGGATCGACAATCACCTGCCGAACAAATTCCATGAGAAGAATCCACTTTTTGGATTCTGCTGGGTCTAGGAACGGCTCCGTAGAAGCCAGCTGGGGCTTCACGAGATCTGGGCAGGCTACTACAATCTTAACTACTAAATCTGCTGGTTTAGCGTGCTCCCATGGTCGATCTAGACTCTGGAGCACCGTATTGGCCAGCTGGTTGTTCTTTCGGCCCGACGTGCCCAGCGAACGGTCGTGGAAAATTATTCCAAACTTGTTCGAGGTCAGAAGAGTCAGAAGAAAGTCGTGAAGTGCCTCGACGACGACCTGAAAACCAGAGAATAAAGTAAATTGAGTGATTAAAAAGTCTGGGATAAAGTTATTCTTCGACTAGATCGAGGGGTGAATCACAAGCGAAAATGTGTACACCACATCTTCATCTCAATATCTCCCAATATCTCCCACGATACATCCTGATACGATTTTCAATATATCTCCAAAAATCTCCCAATATCTCCCGATATCTTCCAATATCTCCCGATATCTTCCAATATCTCCCGATATCTTCCAATATCTTCCGATATCTTCCAATATCTCCCGATATCTTCCAATATCTCCCGATATCTTCCAATATCTCCCGATATCTTCCAAAATTTCCCAATATTTCCTACTCTCTGTACACCACATCTCCCTTGTGATTCATCCCTCGGACTAGATGATCCTCAAAGCACCTTTTTCTCGTCTGGATCAGTTTGGCCCGAGTTTTCCTGCTGTTTCTTTCTGTTCCTGGGTCCAGGCCAGTTCCTGGGGCCCTTCCAATTATATAGCGATACGAGACTCTGCAGAACCGGAGTGGAGAAGGTATGAAGTTTTATGGTCTTGCTGATGGCTTGGTTCTCGAGTACGTACGACCTTATCGTGGTGAAAACGAGATTGACCAACTGATGCGAATCGTACATGAGTTCTGGAAACACGGAAGAAACAACTCCGCGCTTGTCCAACAGCGCTCTGATCACGGACACGTTTCCCTCGACCAAAAAGGACAGGACAAAGTGCACGAAGCTCGTTCTCACGCTCTGAGTGTCCCCGGGCTGCGTGTGTCTGGTCAGGGTCTCCAGAACCTGAGGGTGCAGCGAGAGGTGGCCGAGCAGTTCACGAGGCAGGTTTCCGCCCAGCGATACGACCGCGGTGAGCAAACGGAGAACGACTCGTCGCTGTTTCGCGTTACTCTGACTGGAAAGCATCGAGTGAATCGAAGACAGATGCGAATTCAACAAGTACCGACACGCCTCAGCCGCGCTTGAATTGTACTGAGGATATTTCTCCAGGATTCTGTAAAAAGGGTCAAGAATTAGAGAGACGAGAATTTTTGGAGAGAATCGTCGTCTTACTTCATCACGACTATTTCCATGGCTGCGAAGACGCTCGTGGCGTTTCCGAGGTTCTTTTTCTCTCCGGTTTCGAGCAGTTTGAGTATCTCGAGCGCGCTTCCTCCGGCGCTGAGGTACTGCGCGGCGAGATCGATTTTCTTTTTCTCGTTGCATACAGAAACGAATGTTTTCAGCGTCGCTAATCCGTCGTCGGAGTTGAAGCTCGTTCGGAGAAATTTTCCGGTCAACTGACTCGCCTCTTTGTCCGATACTTTTTGAGAATCCGTCGCCTCGTCTTCATCTACGGGGAAAAAAATTTGCGTCAAGTTTCGGAGCGGGGTTTCAGATTGAATGATTGAATTTTTGTAGCGATACCTTCGGGATCTGCCTGTGGATTTTCTTCATCTGGTAGATAGTTTTTTTTCTTAGCCTCCGACGCGGAGTCGTCCGGAGCTTCGGCCTTTCGTTTTTTCGGCTTCTTTTGTTTTTTTACAATTTTTGAATTTTCGATTTCTTTAGTTTTTGAAGCTTCATCTATTTCCATGTTCGAATTTTCGATGTTTGATTTCTTCGTTTTTTGTTTCTTAGACATTTTTTCAACCGTTTCAACGTCGTCCAGAACCGTCATATTATTTTTGTATTTTTCAAATTTATTACAAATTTATTTACAAATTCACTGTTCACTGGTTCATTCATTCATTCATTCATCAAGTATATTTATTTAAAAAAACAAACAAACATGCTTTTAAAAAACCGTTGATCAATGTTATAACCTATAAAAACCGCGTGTTAGCACAAAATCAACTTGTTTTGAAAACTAACCTAGAAAATTTTGTGTGTCGAAGAGTGATGGCGATACAGTATCGATATTTTCGAATATCGATACTTTTCCATCGATATATCGATATATTGTATCGATACTTCACGTAACGATATTTGCATGTATCGATACTAAACCTTCTGATATCGAGGTCCGATATTTCGGGCGGGAAAAGATCGAAATTTCAGCAACCGCCATATTAAAAAGAAAAATATTCAGATAATAATATTATATAACTTTGTTATAAAGGTCTCATTCAAATAAAAAGTTAATTTTTATTGTTTATTTTTATTTTTATAAGGAGTATCGATATTATCGGTATCGATACTCTGCTACCGATATTTTGTGTGTATCGATACCTTGACCATCAATACGTATCGATACAATTGGAAAATATCGCCATCACTAGGCAGGTTGCTTCGATCTATGCAAAGGAAACTTCTTTACCGACGGTGCGATAAGGTGGGGAACCTGAATGGAACTATGGAAACTAGGGAGCGTTCAAATATTACGTAACATTAATTAGGGGGGGGGGGGGGGGCAAAATTCCGAAAGATCAAATAGTCGACGGGTCAAAATGCCGAAAATCGAAAAACCGAAATTAGAAGATGTAGAGAGGCTATAATTCCGAAAGTCTATTGAGACGAAAAATAAGACATCCGAAAAAAAAGTGCCAAAAAAGATTCTACCGAAAAAAAAAATTACCGAATGGACGAAATTACGGCCAAGCCAAATATCACAGAGAACACTTGAAAAAGCCTAAATTTTCGGTTTAGTGACCTTTCGGCTAAATGGCCTTTCGGTGGATTGGTTATTCGGCTCATTGACAAATCGTCGAATTGAATTTCGTGTTTCTGAATTTTCGTTACTTTAAAATTCGTATTTTTAAAAATTCGGCATTTTGACCCGTCGACTTTTTGGTCTTTCGGAAATTCGACCCCCACCCGGGGTCAGCCAGTGTTACGGTAATGTTATGTGGGGGGGGGGAGGGGGCCGTCAGTTGCCTGTTACGTAACTTTAATTGAACACTAAAAACGAGACAAAAATGTTGAACCTTTCTGGAATACCAAAATTTAGTATTAGACATTAAAAAAATTAATTCCATATATAACAATTTTGTAGATTAATATGGCTGGGATAATATTACGTAACATGGGGGGGGGGGGGGGGGGGAAGACTCGTGTTACGTTTTGTTACGAGGGGGGGGGGGGGGCTCAAAATCGGCTAAAAAAACGTTACGTAATATTTGAACGCTCCCCTAGACGGAACGCATGAGTATGATTCAGGTTGCGCGCAGTTAGGCGTCAATGATGGCGTCATGTACCGTGAGTTTCTCGCTATGCGGGCCACTCGGTGCGCCTGAAGCAGGCAACCGTACGTACGCGATATCTCGTGAACATCCAGTTTTTTTACAGACCGAAAGGAATCCGATCGAAGAAGTGTCCAAGAAAATCTTCTGGAACCTCGTGTGTTCGTTTCACCAATCACCGTTTCAACACAAGAAAAAGATGAAAATTCAATTAGACTTCCACTGTTCTCTGTTTCGTTTCAGGAGTACGCGGAGCTTGTTCTTCGTCAACTTTATATGATCGTAAATATTATAGGATATGTGAAACGGTTTTGAGGTTCTATAGATTATAATCACAGTGTATACATTTTACAAGCATATATTTTATTCGCTTAAGGAAAAACGTACAATTTTCTGAACTCATAATGGAAGAAATAATAAATTTTCACAGGCTCAATCCTCAGGGTTTTCGTAGATAATCCTAGTTTTTCATAGATAATTATTCTACGAAATTTCTACGAGTTTCTACAGGAAATTTCGTAGTTTTTTTTTCAGGGATTTTCGTAAATCGTCGTAGAATAAAGTGAGAATGTCAATTTTGGAATTCACCTGGATTTCACACCTGTATATTAATTCAAGTTCATGTTTGTGGAAATATTAAAAAAAGTTTTCCGTAAAAAGTCGTAGAAGAGCGTACACACACGTAAAAATTCCTACTATGCTACAAAATTTACGAAATTTTATGACAATATCGTAGGACTTTTCATTTTCGTATATTTTCATGGTAAATCGTAGAAAATCGTCAAAAATCCTAGAAATTCGTAAAAACTCTAACTATTTTACGAAAGATTATGAAATTCATTTTACACTTTTCATTAATTGAAAGTTCCTTTTTTTTCGTACTTTTTCGTGTTAAGTCGTAGCAATTTCGTAGAAATTAGTAGTTATTCGTCAAATCTCAAAATTTTTCGTAGAAATTCGTATCTATAACCCGAACAAAGTTGTATGATTTTTCTATCACATTTCTACAATTTTTTTTACAAATTTTCTATGATTTTCTACGAGAAACTACAAATTTATACAAATTCATACGATTTTCTACGAATTCTGGTTTCGTAGGTTCGCGTGGAATATCGTACGTTGTCCGTCGAAATTAATTTTACCAGGGACAGATGGCACAGTGAAGTGGTCGATTTCTGTCTCATAATCCTGTCCGAACATTCGAGCGGCTATCCAGTAGCAAACTGTGTCTCCTGGCTTCAGGATAGCGAAGGGGGTCCAGGGAATCAATTGACCGTCTTGTTGTCCGAATACAGATCCTGCGATACTCCCAGCCTTGCAATCTGGATCAGAGACATTTCGTTAGTTAAAAATTTCGTCGGAAAGTGACGAGCGCAATGGCCAGTTAAATCATTTGTATGCCTTAGGGGCGTCCATAAATTACGTGAGGCGTTTAGAGGGGGGAGGGGGTCGAGCCAAATCTCACGAAATCTCACCACGGGGGGGGGGGGGGGGGGGGCGGAAAATCGCCTCACGTAATTTATGGTGCCCCCTCACGTTTAAAGTGTGTGTTTACGCTTCCATGAAACACAAAACTCCGGATATACTTCGGGAGTGTTACTTGGAGTCCTCCAGAATCCGTTATTTGGATACCAAGGGTGTCAACATCAACGGAACGCGGAGCACCCACGACAATATTCGCAGCGGATACCACAGCAAAGAAAATAACTATTTTCATCGTTGAAGTTTGTCGAGTAGGTATATCAAGTAGACTGATGAAGAAAATATAGAGTTAAGAGGCAACTAGTTCACGTTGATTCAGTCGACTGATGAAGGCACCAAAATGGAGCAGCTTTTATACAAAAAGTGTGTGCATGCGCGGGGGAGTTTGGAATCTATCATGGTCAGTGATAACTGCTCGTAGACCAATCAGGAGGTTCGGAATCGCACGACAAACAGCCGTTATCACGTAGTGGATAACAATAGCTGTGGTGAGCTTCCCGTTGTTGGGCACGATTTGCACGACCCGATGTGTTTATGATCACGGAATAGACTCTGGTTTATTGTAGGTATGAAACAAATGCAAAAGCGAAATAAGTTCGAAGGTAGAACTTTGAGTGAATCGATAACTTTAGATTTGAATCTTTATTCAAATCGATTTTCCATCAAGTGAATTTTGGGTCCTTATTCGCATACCCTGTATAACCAATATGTTGAATTAATTCTATTTGAATGATCACATTTCGAACATGTATAATTGTAAACGAGCGTCGACGGAATGAATGTTCTGTATAAGAATAACACTCACATAAAAAGGGGAATCGCCTGGTAGTTTAGCGGGACGAAAGCTGCCGAATGAATTTATTTTCACATCATTGATCAATGATCCAAATTGCTGGCGTTGCCACCTCGGAGCCGGAATTACCTTTTGGAGGGAGAAATTTTACACTTTTGAGCGGGCTATACCATTTCTGGACAGAGATTTCCTCATTTCGGCGTGCAAAAATGGTATCACTCGTCCAGAAGAAGGGAATTTCTGCCCTGTGCTGGTATAGCGTACTGAAATGACCTGTTTCTGGCGCGCCATATCATTCTGGGCAAATATTTCCCTATTTTTGGCGCGTCATACCAAATCTGGTCTGAAATTACCTTTCTCTGGGAGTGAAAAACTCCAACCGGGTTCAACTTCCAAGGGTCATGGTTTTTTTAGATTGAAAAAAAATATGCCGTGTGACTAGGGACGATTGTTGATTTGCCACTCGTGTGATTGCTGACAAGCTTCGTACTTGTCTCAATCCCAAAGTTTCTTTCATTAATTGTTACACGATATACAATTCATCGAATTTCGACGGCGAAAATATCCCAAAGGCA
>JAFFZH010008084.1:0-40732 GCA_018420115.1 Euura saliciscinereae | reverse complement strand
AAAAAAAAAAAAAAAGGTAAAGCTAACACGTGGCAAAATTTAATGTATGTCTGCAAGACCACACAAAAAATGACCACAGGTCTCAAGGCTTGACACAGATTCAGCACAGCATGGGAAAATCGAATCTGGTCTATGAATAATTGATTTTTAATTGCCCCGGAAGGGTTGAGGGGGATCAAATCGCTATGAAATGTATGAAAAAAGTACTGCTTTGAAGATTGAAATCCCAATTTTAATTTGGAAAAAAATCGACATCGTAACTTGAAAATTGTGGCCTTCATGGCCACTGAAGTATCAATCCGCGAAAAGTGGCGTCGAAATTTTCTGCCACGATTCCATTGTGATGAAATTTATACAGTACTTGTATATCATCATGAACTAAGCTTCTATGGAACAGATTTTTGATAAATTGAAATTTGGGGGATTTATGAATTTTTTTACCGGATGATAACGTTTTCTGGAATTTACACTAACAATTTTATTTGTACATTAACAGCAACGAAAGGACGAAAAAAATTTTGTTCATTAGAAGCTTAGGCCCTAACGATATGAAAGTAGTGTATAAATTTCAAATCGATCGGACAAGTCGTTAAAATCGAATCGTGGCAGCAAAATTTCGACACCACTTTTCGCGACTTGGTACTTCAGTGTCCACAACGGCCATAATTTTCAAGTTACAATGTCGATTTTTTTCTTCAAATTGAAACTAGGATTTTTATTGTTCAAAACCATGTTTTTTGTATTTCTTTCACTTCAGCAACCCCCACGACATAGCATCTTGAAATTCGTCAATGTTTTATGGCACTGGAGATATTTAAATCGCGATACCTTTGAGATATCTCAAACTCACAAAAAAAAAATATATATATTGAACACTCGAAATGCCATTTCAGTAGAATAAAATGACATTGAAATCGTTTGAAATCACTTTCAGATAACTTTGCAATAAATTGTAACCACTTGCCACTCGATCTGTGAGTGAACATGCCCTCAGGCTATTAGAACAAAAAAAGGAAAAAAAAAATGTTTATAATAATGAGTAACGAAAGTGTGTATGTGTGAATTTGTCGTAAAAACGAGCCTAATTAGCCAAAAGTAGGTTCAATCGATCTTCCGAGAAGGTAGAACGAGTGCCTGGTCCACTTTGCTGATTACGTTATGAAACAATAGTTTCGCACTTATTTTCTTTCGCATCATCTCGTTCTCTTCTCACACTCTCATCTTTTCTCTTGTCCGATAACCGCGGGCGAGAGTTTCAAAAAATTCTGCAAGAATTTCAAGACCGAATTCTGAAACTTATAGATGAGTTTCCATCCGGTATCAAGTGACCGATACGATATTGAATGGATGGATAAATCATTCGGTATTACGTGCAGTCCGTGACGGATGAGGGAGTATTGCGATAACCCAATTAACCCGATTAACCCGATTAAACTTGATTACGGTGATCTCGTTCAACGTTTCGTAAATTCATAACCCCGCAGAGCCTTTGTGGGGATCGAGACACCTGCATCCAATCTGCAGTGTGGAGTTGGGAGTCTTTAATTATCTATTAGCACGCGACAATCGTTGCACCGCGTAACGTGAGTCAGTTTATGTATAGTATAAGATATAGCGTTGCCTTATTAGGACAGAAACTAGAATCCCACCCATCAATTATAGGGCCGACCTAATCAACCTAATCGAAATAATCTAATGGCATTGCTATGCGAGAAGTGAAAGTTGACCGGCCATTGTAGTCTATCTACACGTGAAATATACACGCCTCGAAGATATTCTGACCATTTATCTGTAACGTTTCGCGTTTCTGCACCGAACTCGTGTCAATATTCTCCACTTTTCGTCACCATTTTGATTTTTTTTTCCAATATAAATTAGAAGATTGATTCTTTCTAGAGGTTTTTTTTTCGGTCCCGCAAAGGTTTGCATTCTCAAATAGAGGAAGAATATTTCCTCAGTGGGTATCGATAATTGATTAATTTGGTTCATCTAGTCCGATAAATTCTAAAATTAAACGATTTCTGATTGGTCGTGACGTCATAATTCACTATTTCATCGTCACAAAAGTGTTGCGATAATCGACTCACCTCACGCGCCTGGTCCTCGATGCTCCTGAGTACGGTGAGATTTCTGATCGTGTCTCGTCGATTTTCGCAGGACTGTTCTAGCCTCGATGCAGCAGAGCCAACTTCGGTTAGAAGTCTGCGTGCTCGTTCGAGGCAGAGTCTGAAAAGATAAGGAAGAATTTTTTTCCATCAGGATTCGTAACAATAAGTATGTATATATATGATGACCGTCAATGATTAGAAGAAAAAAAATCGCCTTTTGCGAAGCACTTTTATCGATATTCTCTTGAAATGAAAAATGCTAAATGCTAAATACAAAATCACGGTGTCTACTCAAGTCAGGATCTGAAATTCCCTGACAATTCCAGGATATTCCAGGCTATTTTTTTCTATAATTTTTCCAGGTGTTTCGAGATACGATTTTTATTATTATTTCGCAAAATATACTAGATTTTTTTTTTTTTTGCAATTTAATCTGGGTTTTGAATTTGCAGAATATTCTTTTCCAATTGATCACTTTCAGAAAAAATTCTCTGAGTGAACTCAATATTCCCTGAGAATTCCAGAATATTCCAGGAGCAAAAAAATTCCCTGAGATTTCCAGGACTTCCAGGTTTTTCAAGGATGTAGACACCCTGAAAATACAACATGAAAAATCAGGGTGTCTATCTCCTTGAAAGGACCTGGAAGTCCTGGAATTCTGAGGAAATTTTTTGTTTCCTTGGAATATCCTAGAATTCTCAGGGAAATTTTTATTACTCCTGGAATATCCTTGAATTATCAGGGAATTAAAGATCCTAACTCAAGTGGAGGCCCTTTTCTATCAGTAGAATAAGACACATTGAATGGCTATGGTCTGAATTTGTGGCACACATATCGGTTACTCTTTAAGCCTCGGTTCGAATTTTGAAAAAATCTTAAACAGTCAAAAAGTTATACGTACAGACAAGGACCATCAGAAATAAACAGGGAAAAATCGCCTTTTTTCGAAGGACTTTTGGGTGGATTGGATACTTTTTAAGATCCCGTTAGAATTTTGGGACAAAATCAATCAGTCCAAAAGTTACATTCACCTGGAAAGCGTCACAAAGTCAGTAAAAATCGGCCTCTACCACTTTTTTCCAGTCTTATCAAGGGTTATTATGAAAAAACGAAATATCTCCCCCCCAGTGAAAGACAAGAAGTGAATTAAAATTGGTTTTCCATTCCCAGAATAATTAATCAGCTGAATTATATCTGCAGGTTAAAATAACGAAACGAAGACAGAAATAAGAATTTCACCTGACTTGTTCGACGCTGCTGATGTCAGTCGCACGTTCTTCCAGTACCCTGATCACCTCTCTCGCATCCGCTGGAGTACGTTTTACGTTCGGGTCTGTGAGGAGTCGGCTCAATGGAGCCAACGGTCGAGTCACTGTTGTACAATCTCGGAGCTCTGACATTGCGAGGGCTAGTTTTCGACCCGCAGCCTGCCACTCGGACATCGCCGCGTCGTATTCCTTGGAAAAAAAGGATAAAAAATCAATCGATTAGATGAGAAGATTAGAAGTAAAAAAGATTTTTCTTTTCACCACTTTTTAATCTTTTATCGATAATTTGGGTTCAAAAATAGAAGCTGAATGATCAGAAAGAAAAAAATGTCAAAACTCGAATAAATTTGTTTCTTTGATACGCGAACTAATTATCACATGTAATTATCATCATCTTGATTTCTTCTTCTTCTTCAGTCAGTTTCGACGCAACCCGCGTTACTCTGAGGTGTGGCAGGCGGTAGTGTAACCCTTGACTTTCACGCGGTCTTTAATGAGCATATAGTATATATATGTATATATGAATGAATTGATTCGTTCATTAAGTGGGATTTACATACCTTGAAGAAAGCGATCCATTTCAGATGATTGGGTCTTCCGTCCCGTCTCGAGATGTAATTAACGATCGTTAAATCGTCGACAACTATAACCTAGAAATATGAAGAAGTTAATGAAGACGTTGATCTCGATTTTGATTTGTAAATTTACAATTTACAGTGCATTCAATTTTTTTTCTAATATAGTATGACAGTGATTATAGAATGAAGATATAATATATATTTTTTGGAGCATGTTCGATATTTTCGTTCTTTCTCTAATTTGTCCTGAAATATGTGAAATTGTAATACAATAATTGTAGGGTAATAACGATAAGAAAAAAGAAAAAAAAATGTGAAAAATTGACCGAAAACAATAACTCAAATATCAATTTCTTAATTAGTAATTACTGTAAGGGTTTAAAATTTTCAGAGAATTCCAGGATACGATTTTTCTCTCGTGGACGATTCTTGTGAAAGGTCGATTTTTTTCTGTCAATTTCTCAGACACACGAGTTTAATCGAAATATACTTGACTAATTTTCTTTGTTACTTTGCAATTTTATACTGATTTTTAACTTGCAAAATAAAAAAATAAAAAATTATCACTCTTACGATTAGAAAAAAAATCGAATCAAATGAATTCGAGGATAAAAATTCCAGGTGTAATTTTTTTTTATTTCAAAATATCTTGAGTGGTATGATCAATTTCATTAAAACAATCAATTAGCCTCGAAGTCTTGAACAAGTAATTAAAAAACTTGATAGGCGTCGATCCTCTATATGTAGTTGAAAAACATTTATCCAAAATAAAAAAATAAAAATGAAACGAAAGAATGATATAAGAACAAATAAGAAGAACTCACCTTGATTTGACTACGAGGTAACAACGGTCTGCCGGGTATCTCAGTTGAGGAATTCCTGAGCACCAAAGCCTGAGAAACTCTGATTGTGCCCTGAAAAAAAGTGTTTTATATCGTCAAGACAACTTTTTATCGAAAATTCCTCACTGATTTTCAATTTATTTCATTCTCCCACTATAATTCTTCATTTTTTTTCTTTTTAATCTCGTTTTCGAATAGTTGACAATTAGAAGGTGGATAATTAAATTATTCAGAAAAAAAAAAACGTTACCTGTAGCAGATTAAACGCGTTGTCCAAAAGATCCAATTCTTCGGACGGTTCACCCGTTACTAGCAGCGTGAATTCTGTGTCACAATGGTCCGAACTGCCACACATAGAACCGAAATAACAACAATTGTGATAAGAAAAATGTGATAAGAAATTCATGGCAAGAAAATTCCAACAAATATACATTTTTTAATATAATTATTCTTAATTTTTTAGAGATTCTGATCCGAAGAATGGAAAAATGATTTCGTCATCCATATTCATTTAACTATCTTCTCTTATTCAATATTCTGTCATTTTTTTACTCGAGAAACTAAAGACGGCGATAAAAAGGAAAAATAAACTTCTGAGAATAAGAAGAGTTTAATTTACCACCGATGAAAGGTCGTAAGTTAAGTTATGACACGTGGGCTTATCTTGGGTATTTAATTCTCACACGACTCCTGTGACACCGGGTATCGACGTCCTTCCGTCATTGGCGTACCACAAAACCGATAAACGACTCAAGACTTGACATTCGATTGGAGAAAATTTATATGCGATTTGAAAATCTGCAATTTTTTATAAAGTTTAATTTCGGCTCCTTTTGACTAGATATTTTCCACGGAAAAAAAACCAGATCCAGTTGGAAAAATATTCATTGATAAAACATTTGACCAAAAATCAATCTGAAATAATACAAAATGACAATTTTTGGAAATTTGACATTTTCAATCTTGAGATACAAGTGAATCATCAAAAGACAAATTCATGTTTGATCTCAAAACTTTTGTAACAGTCAGAAAAATCAATTTTGTCAATGATTCTATCGATAATTCAGTGAAAAAAGTCGCAATTGATGAATTTTTAGACAAATCTGTTCACCCAGTGAGAATAGAATCCCAAAAATCTAGGATTCTGAGGCACTTCTGGTCGCTTACGCCTCTGGTTTTTTCGTTTCCTCCGGCGGTCTGTCATAGCCTTCCATTAGCACTATTGTAAACCTATCCAACTGTGTATAACGCACCGTTTCTATTGTGGCTTGTGAAGATCGCGTCAAACGCACGTGCGACTTTAGAGACGGATATAGTATAAGCCTACAGGGTTTTCCTCCGCCCTGGGTGGTCTAGTGTCTAGCGAGTGATAAAATGACGTATTTGGGAATGATTTTTCTGACTATTTGTTGAAGAGATTAAAATAGCGCATTTTTATTCCCTAGGGGTAAAAGAAACTCGATAATGATGGGATAAAAATAGAAGCAGTTATAATAAAGAAAAATTGAGTCCGCGATAATGTCACATGGAAAATACGGTCAAGTGCACAACTAGATCAACGACGATCCATGCACAACGTTATTGCATATCGTTGGTCGATCTACTGTTCCTGAATGTTGGCTCCTGCCCGGCATGACTACCTTTGACAGTTCTATGATATACGACAACTGACGAAGAGGTAGGTTATGGGTATGGTATGGTTTAGTTTAGCTGCAAGGTGTACCAGATGTGTAGGAGAAGGCAAAACCGTTTTACTATGTACTTAAAATCTGTATGAAGGAACGATTCGACGTCTACCTACTAGAGTGAAACTATTATTATCGATCAGAACAGCGAATCAAATTTCTAATGACATTGAAGATCACTGTCTATCACATCAAAGGTGAGTATTCTGCAAATTTAATACTCAAACTTTTATAATCATCTCTCACAGAACATTTAACATGTTTAACGCTAGTTTTTTTTTCTGCTTCCTTTTTCAAAATAGGGCTCGATATCAAAAGTGATATGAATCAATTTTTTCTTTCTTCAGTCATATGTATATTTCTAATTTTCCAAGAGGAGAAATTGTTGAGATAAATTGCAGATTACCTGACAAAATAAATGATTCACGAAGAAATAATAATACTGATATTGCATCTTCTTCTTCTTCTTCTTCTTTTTTTTTTTTTAATTGTGTTTTTCTGAATCTTTAATTCATGAATTGCAGTTATAATTGTATCAGAATCGATCTCTGCATACGATCTTGAACGGTATAACCAATGTCGTTATAGTCGTACGTGGCGTTGTGTATAGATTGGTCGAGTAGAGATAATCTTGGATTGAGATAAATACGTGAGTGATTATAGGTATCTGTCGTATGGGTATCAATTTGCATGTGTACACAGTAATAATTGATCCTTCCCCAACTGACGGTATGTAAAAGATAGATAATAATATTCATTGACTAGAAAGTACCTCCATGTGACCATGTGTGCATATACGAGTGCTAAATTAACTAGTATAATAAAACAAACATCTCTCACACACAGGACTCCATAATTTTCCCAATAATTATTAAATAACGTATCTGAGCCGTCGATATTGATAATTAATTTTTATTTGTCAATTAAATATGTACCCGTGCGATATGAGTGTCACTTATCCACGTATGTAATGTAAAAAAAAAGTCAAAACTGCCAAAAGTCACAGAATGTTTTTCTCACGATTTTGGGAACGCATTTTTTTGTTGTCTACGATGCACAAAATAAAATGTATCGGTGGATCGACTTACGTTTTTCTGGTCTCAAACTATTCAACAAAGAAGCCTTCTCAAAATGAACAGAAAACTTCTTGATTCGATCAAAATTGTACCAGATATTCATAATTTTTTAGAATAAAATAGCGTTTTTCTGTCTTCATACGTTACTTTTCATGATAACTCGAGTGAAAATAAGGTTATAAAAAAGTTCTCTGTTCATATTGAAATAGCTTCTTCACTGAACGGTTCAAGACCAGAAAAACTAGAATCGGTTCACCGGTAGATTTGATTTTGTGCATCATAGACAGAAAAAAATCTTCCAAAAATCATGTGAAGACCATTAAAAAGTATCACAAATGACTAAATTTGAAATTTCAAGGTGTATGTGCCCCCTTAATCTTCTACACATATCACAAATATTTATTATAACCGTAAAAAGAAAAGAAACATTATCATGTGCTTTTGAGTAGGTAATCGACCGATAAACACTCACCTAGGCAGATGAGCGAGGTAGAGAATGAAGCTGGCGACTTCGGCCGGTGACAGAGACTCCTTCGGAGATACGGTGCTATCGTATTCCAGGACTGGTCTGTTCGCGGAATCTTTGTAGCCTGGAATACAAAAGATGCAGAAAATGTCAGAATTACAAAAGTTGGGAACAACAGCACATTTTGTTGATTCGGTGTTGGTTTATCGTGAACAGGTTTTGCAAATTTGATACAGTTTACACATATGTACACTTTTTTTTCTCTATGCTTCTCATCATTTCTAATGACGATAAGCTACGAATTATATATATGAGTTTGAAAACTGTTTCGTTTTGTATAATTAATCGATTGTGATAATTGTTCAGATAGTAACGGAAACTCCGCGCAGCTATATAATGGGAAAATGTGAATGAGCCTATATACGAAGGTTGAGTTTAAACGGCGTGGGCGGCCACCGATGAAATTGATTCGATCGATTCTACGATCTACGATACGCACCACGCACCCGTTCTCGCGGTAATCGAAATACAAGAACTGCATGCACGCGCCATGCGTTTATATATATATATCATTCTTGTTTTATAGCTTTATAATTTATCTACAGTCCAGCCGTACGCCGGGAGCCAGCCACACACGCTCATAAATCACACGATGTATTCAGTCTCACAGGATTGAGAAAATAGGCATCAAAAATACTACCGAATACATAAGATTCGTATAATGACGATGAAATCAAGATATTTCCGAAGAATTGAGAGGAAATCAATGGAATACGAATCACAGATGATTTTTTAACCACTCAAGGAATTCCTGTGGGGTTGAATCTACTTTCGCAGAAATCGCAGAAAATTAATTTTAGAAAAAGGAGCTCTGTCGAATTTCACTTTCAAATGGGGAAAACTAGCCAGGGCCCAACGTAACGTATTTTCTGATTCGCGCCGAGCATGAAGTTTCCGGGCGGGCCCTAGAAGGGTCCTGGCTAGTTTTCCCCATTAGAAATTA
Source organism: Euura saliciscinereae (assembly GCA_018420115.1). Taxonomy (NCBI): domain Eukaryota; kingdom Metazoa; phylum Arthropoda; class Insecta; order Hymenoptera; family Tenthredinidae; genus Euura; species Euura saliciscinereae. Next base: position 31,706 of record JAFFZH010008084.1, on the reverse strand, counting down.
AATTTCTAGATAAGGTAATCCATCAACCGCTTTGGAAGCGTAAAGTTGACGTTTTCTTCGATTCGGGGTGAGCATGAAGTTTCTGGGCGGGCCCTAGAAGGGCCCTGGCTAGTTTTCCCCATTAGAAATTCAATTTCTAGATCGGATAATCCATCGTCCGCTTTGAAAGCATAAAGTTCACGCTTTATTCGATTCGGGGTGAGCATGAAGTGTCTGGGCGGGCCCTAGAAGGGCCCTGTCTAGTTTTCCCCATTAGAAATTCGATTTCTAGATAGAATAATATAAGAATAATCCATCGTCCGCTTTGGAAGCATAAGGTTCACGTTTTTTTCGATTCGGGGTGAGCATGAAGTTTCTGGGCGGAGGCCAAGAAGGGCCCCGGCTAGTTTTCCCCGAGAATCGCCAAAAATTGTGATAATGAATGTCCCTAAATTGAGTTTAAGATATCGTGAGATCGGAAGCGGAAATACTGTGAGAAACCGTGCGAGTATGTGTGTATACACCTTATATTGGCGGCAGAAAACGATAAACGATGACCTTCGATTAACCTCGAAGAATCTCTTTACCCCGACGCACGAACGTATCCGCGGTATCCGAGTAAGTGAGCTGCGCGGAGGATAGTAACACAGTGTTTCACGTAGCTATTACAGCGTGCCTCGATCTATCTCTCTCTCCTCACTTCACTTCACCTGGTATACATATATATGTATATATATACGTACAAAACTCAAATATACGCGAATACCAGCGTATTATATCGGAATCTCTTCGTGCCTTCCATCTACGACAGGTTTAGTCCTGTTGAAGTCATGCGTCGGGTCACATGTTTAAAATCACCAACATGCGTGCCTTGTAGAAAGATAATAAAAGATCCAGTGTCGCCTAAGCGTCGCGTCGGTCAGGCTGACCCCCGCAACCCGTTTCGCAATACCGAAGGTGCTTGAGTTTCTGGATAACGGAAGACCGGACGTTTTTCTATATTCTGTATATACGTCATTGGGATATAATTTGTGCAAGGATAATCGATGGGGTAAATATCGTGTCGTACATGCAGTTGAATCGTTATTTTTGATGCAGTTACACACTCAAAAAATAATTCCATGGTTTGATAGTTTCTGTCAATGACAAAATGCGACAAGAATAAGAATTTCATTGTGAAGCTAGATGGATACATGCAGGATACATGTGTAATATTCGGTTAATACGGTATCTACGCGTACTGTGGAAGCCACGTAGAGAGTACCGTTCTTAGAGTCCAACAAGTCATATTATATACTGGAGACTGGAGAGACTGTAGACTGCCGACACGCGTTCCTCCAGTAACTTGAACTCCCACGCCCCCGCATTCGTCCGGAGTGTGTCGCGGTCACATAGGAAAATTACATTTGAATTTCGAAAATCTAGGATTCAGTTCATATACACATCGAGAAACTACATGGTCTGCGGCATCAAAACTAAATTCAACATCAATCATTATTTTTTTCTTTGAACAAAATTAGTTAAAAGCTGGTGAAACGTTTTTTGATCAACCGTGACGTCAGAATTCACAATTTTACCGCCATATTTGAATAACCTGACCTACTGTTTTCCCATGGAAAGCGAGAACTGGGAGACATACGAAGTGTGAAGTGAGCAGCAGGTTTTCACAGACGACGCTAAATGGCGGGCTTGTGGTACCTGATAGTGACGTCACAGCGTGGCGGGAAGGAAGGATCGTTTCGAAAAATTACAGAATTTTGAATTGACAATATATTGTATTTGAGAGTCTGAATTTATCACCTGAATTAGTTCTTACCAAAATAGACAAATTCATGACGAACTAAATTTCGTAGATAGTTATAGATTCCTGATTTTCAAAAAAGTTTTGGGGTGTAAAGAAGCACATCTACGATATTCGACATCGACGATATTTCAATGAATTTATTCCTAATCGACGTGGCTAATTCTTGAGACTTAGAACTGATTAGATTTTAGACTTTGATCAGTCGAATAGTTTTTTGATTATTGTGCGAACAGAATTCCCAAAATAACAATAAAAAGGAACCCGAAGGTCTTTTGGGTTTCTGATCAAGAATCTGAGGTCAGATTTTCAAAATTCGAAATAGTGACACCAAAAAAGAATTGAAAATGTAATAATATTCTCATTTCCGTTGAAATTGATAATCAAAAGTTTTCTGAGATCCGCTGATAACGAATCCAAGTTTAGATTTCAAAAATCGAAAACTCGATATCCATATATCGTCACAAAAAAAATCCAAATGAGGATTCGCACTGATCTCGAATTTGAATAACAATATATATATATATATTTTTTTTTTTGAGCTCCAAACAAGTGAGAATGAAGCCTCGGGTCCGAACACCGAGATATCGGAAGGTAATCCTGAAACCTCTCGTTCAATGTCCAATGGAAAAACGTGAGGATAAATGGTTCGCGTGTATATCGGTACATAATCGAGTAAAAGTTTCATCCGCAATTTATATACGTATATACGGCGTGGTGAGAGATGCGTTTACGCTTCCCACGACACAGTTTTACATAGAACCTCAGCACCTGAAGGTGGGCACCCCCATGTACCTGCTCTTAAGCCAGACGAGAGATCGTATCGGTCGTATGGGATGAGGAATTATCCATTAGCCACAGGGCCACGACTCCTCCCTACTTATCGTTAACCATACCGTCTAACGCCTGGAATGGCGCGATATACGAGTTAGATCTGGGTCGTCAATTGCATGAATTACAACTCTGACCAGGAAAAAAGGGGGACCATTTTATTTTCACATCGTCTCAAACCCTCCACCCTCTTCGTTCCGAATCAAAGTAAAAAAAATAAAAAAATGAGGGAAGTAAAATGATCTTCCGGGTCGTACGATAATTTATTGCACGTCTATTCGGTCTCGCGAATATCTCATTTCGCGTTCTAAACTAGTATGAGATGAGGTCAGAGGTCGTCCGTCGTTCCGTTCGTCGGTATCAAACGATCTGCGTCATTAAAGTCAAAGTTTCGCCACCGCATAATAGTCGCGGATCCTGATCTCTGTCTTGGAATTATCGCGCGCGCCTCTCCCTCTACAATTTCGCCATTTACGCCAATACCCACACGGTTCGAGTTATCGTGTTATTTACTACCGACAATGGATGTATTACGAGACGAGAAAAAGATCAAGTCGACGTCGATACACTACGGGGGTTTTGTAATTAGGTACAGAGCTGGGGCCCGTTCGCGTGCCTCGTAATATATCACTGGGTTAATAACAAACCCGGTGGATGTAATTTATCACCTAATATTATTTATCTTTTGGAAATATCTGAAGCTCCGTGTACACCGGCTTTCACACGCCGCTCGATAAAACCGGACTTCGCTATACAGGACGGATAAGACAATCAGCTCTCAGGCAATTAACGACTTGATTATTGTCCGTCTCGTTCATAATACGATCCTCACCGAAAGCTACTAGACAATCACCCTGATCAATTGACTTTCTGTGTATCAGACGTCAATTTAGAATCTGATTGCTTAACAAACATGCATTGGAAACTCTAGACGCGTTTTAAAATCATTTAATTCTGATCAAGTAAAATCAGTTGGTTCGAAATCTATGCCTAATTAAAGAATCAGAAGAAATCAAAGGGTGAAGATTATGTGAAAATCGTCGATACGAAGATATTTGCAAAATAAGTAGAAGCTATTTATGAAGATTGAAATTTTCCTGCAGTACTAGAACGTCGAAATAGTTGTAACTAATTGAATTCCAATCAGATCTCTGATCGAGTCGATTAATACAACTAGTGCAAAAAAAAAAAACTTACAATTAGGGGCCCGATCAGGCTTCCCTAGCAATCATCTTCAACTGACAAGGGCTGATCAGGAAATTCTAGTGGGGAACCCAGACTGGGGCCTGATCGGGCCCAATCAGGGAATTCTGTTCGGGAAGCCAGGCCAGGGCCTCGATGGTAGTGATCTTCTCGAGGAAGCCACATTTCACCCAGTTTACGGCCTAGTGAGACTATGCTGGGGTGTCCCTACTAGACGATACCGCGCACCTGAGCCTCTCTGAGGCCATGCTGATGTTAGGGCAACCTTGATTAAATTTCCCGGTCGTGGATGGATAATAATAAAGGACACGATAACAGGATAACATTGTCGGATAAAAAATTCGCGATACCAACTATGGAGTTTAGAGTATCGTGAACGTTGGTTAAAAGGAGTACATGCAGATGTATGTACGTTGGAGGAGGCTAGTATGTAGTACCTTGAATCGTGTACTAGCTGCTAGTCCCGTCCCGGTGTGTACCGACTTCCACAGTGTATACATCTGGCCATATCACACATTCACTACTTCTGCTTCTACTTCTACTTCTACCGTACAGAAGGCACATTAGAGAGATCCTATATGCGCGCATGGACACTGCCGTGTGAATCGTGTATTCGCGCCCCGTGTGCCGTGTGTCGTGTGTCGTGTGGGTGTGTCTCAGCTTCCGCATACTCCTCAGTACCGCGGTCACCATTGCACTGCCAATGTCTTATCTATTCGGTATTTCAGACCTCTACTAGCCCTGCTAATGCACCCTGAACAACGTACTCGACTCATTATCATCTTCTTTGCCGATAATCGATATTGATAAAGAAAATCTGTTCAGTCAGAAAAAATATTCAGGACAGAATACAAATTATGCAAAAAATCATCAAATTCATGTCGAGAATTAATGAATGAATGAATGAATGAAGAAAAACTGTTCAGTCTCAAAATACATATCCAGAACAGAATACGAATTATGCAAGAATCATTAAATTCATGTTGAGAAAGATTTCAGAAAATGAATGAATGAATGAATGAATGCAGGAAAACTGTTCAGTCTTTAAAATATATCCAGAACAGAATACGAATTTTCATTAAATTAATGTCGATAAAGATTGAAAAAAAAAACGATAGTATAATTTCTGAAGTATTAGCTCTGACCTATGATGTGAATTTCGCAATAAAACAATGCAATAATAATATAAATATAATAATCGGTGCGAGTTTGACTTTTGCCCGGGCGATGAGATTTTGTTCCGAGTCCATTATAAATCTCATTGTTATAATTACAATTTACCATAGCGAAGGAATTTCAATTTACCTGGTAACGTGAGACCGCAGGTAAGTAGGTGGTCCGGGAGATCGTGTATACTTCGAGGTGGCGTTAGGTCTTCTCCTTTTTTCTTCGTACCTGAAAACAAAAATGAAAATAAAAAACTATTGAAAATTTGTCACTTGAAATCGTTAATCATTCGAAAATTAATTAATACATTCAAAAGGTCGGACAGAACAGGAAAAAGAAAAAAGTAATCGTAACTCGATACTCCACTACGTGATATGGCTCAGTGCAAATAAGTGATTCATTACGAAACACATTAGACAGCAAATTTCCAACAGCTGTGCTCACGTTTCTTTGATGATATTTAATATTATTTACATACGATCCCCCGCCTTGTCACATGATCGGTGTCTCTTTTCGAACGAATCTATGCACATGCAAGCAGTGTGGAATCAGCATTTGCTGCCCAGAGTATTCGCCTCGAAACATATGTCATTTTCTCTCGATTTCTTATGCAGTTCATTTTTTCAGTTTGTGAAAGGAAAGAAACGATTCTTTCTCGTCTTTTTTATCGTTTCGATAAGAATGTTCATCAAGTTTCCCCGATAATCCTGCAGTAATCGTACCAACTACGGCGTATAGAAATCCTCGCAAGCGTATGAAATACGATCCGAATAAATACCCGAGTCGTTTTCTAAAACCACACCTATGAAACCCGTGTGGATATTTCCTATGGAGTTGCGGGTTAACGTATATCCCTTAGCCTGCACGTCCACGATGCACGCGTGCCGCGTTTGGAACGATGAATATGTGCGGTCTCGGTGTGGGACTATGCCAATTTGCGTAGAAAGTGGTGTAGCGTACGTAGTATACTTTACGGCTTTCTGACGGAAGAGAGCTTTTACTCGGTCTGAAGCATCGAACTTCATCGTTATACATGTTATTATACTTAATTCTAATAAGAATCGGACCCGAAACAAACCGGCTACTTATATAGCCTTGCCTTACGGAATTTGTCAGCCCTCTAATCTTGGAATTCTCAGGATTACAATTAGCTCGAAGGATTTTGAAGATCCGGTAGGCAAGCTTTGCGTTTACCAATCAGGCGTAACATATCTCGCCACGAATTATAGATGTGACTGAGATTCTCGTTCTGTGAGGCACGTAACGCAATCTCGACTTGCCCACACTCGCATGAGGTTACATTGTCACATTGAAACGGAATTAGCTGACGATGATATATATACAGAGGATTTCGAAGAAACTGGCTCATATATAGAATATAAATCGCGATGACGCGATTTCGATTCAGAGAAACGTCACTGTCAAGATCAAGATCAGAATTCTCGGAATATCGTCTTCAAAAAATGTTGGAATTTGAAAATTCGCTATTCTTATTCGTTTTGACTGATTACATATTGAATAGAATTCGCAGACAAAAAAAAAAAAATGGCAAGAAATGGCAAATTAAAAAATATTTACGAATCCCAAAAGACTGAGGAATCATCAGAAATCGCCCAAAATCGCTGCAGTACGATTAAGAATCATATAAAAATATTGGAATAGCTTCTGAATATGTTAGCACATGGATTGAAAGAAAAAAGCTCAGATTCTTATGAGACAGACAAGATTATTTGAGGAAATAAAAAATATCAAAATCGCGTGGGAATTGAATGGATAAATTTCACCTGAAAAATACCGAGCTTCTATTTGCCTTGTGTATAATAGGAACGTTACAGACTTGTGTGATTTTCTATGGAAGCGAAGCTTGGCGCCACGTGGGACCGTGGTATCGGGGTCAGGGCGGGTCGCCGACTGTTAGCGACCGATCCGATGCAACCCGTTCGATAGATATGTATATAATAATAACAATGATTAGTTTGTGCAAGGATCAAAGGATATTGCGTAACTAATTGAGGCGTTAGCCTCGTTACCGTCGAGCATTAACATCACGATCGTGTATATATGGTACATATATAATTGTAACTCACTCATGCAGAATACTCGGAAAGAGCACTGAAACCTTTTTCTTTTCTAAGGGGTTTGAATTCGAAAAACTGTACAACGAAATTCAAGTGCAGATTAATGAATTTAGATGAAAAAAATCACTAACAAAGTCACTAAGAACGAGAAAATAAGTGACATTTTCAATGTCTTCAGAGGCTTGCGTTACACTACACGAGGTTTGTAAATTTATATGAATATATATTTGTCAAGTCTACGGATGTGGAGCAAGTTATTCCCACCTCGTGGTTTATATTACGACATCACTAGATTCATTACAAGACGTTAATTACGTACATAAGTTAATGACTCTCTGCTACCGACGCGACTTGCCCTGCGCACCATCTCGTGCTCGGTTTACGTAACCTTAGGGTAAATAGTAATCTAAGGTAGTAACGTGGCGTAGCATTGAGTTTGTCTAGAATACGTGTATATATAGGTATCTAGCGGAATTTGAACTCGTCGGGTTGGATGTACGATAAAAATTGAGAATTATAACCGCACAGTACTCTCTGTACCCGTCTCGGTAAATGGTGAGACAAACTTGAATGTATAAAGAGAAAAAGAGTAAAATTTATTGAAAAAATACGAATGTGCCAGGTCGAATCGAATCACTTTGGTCACGCAATCAGGGTGGCGAACCCGGCATGACGTCATAAGTGCAACGCATTAATATGCATACGATCTGACTCAGGGGTTCCCGACCTCACTCAACTCTTTGTATTATACTCTTTCCTTAACCCTTTTCTCATGTACGTGACTGTAGTTTCATAAACGTGCAGTTCAAAGCACTCGGTAATCAATCAGAATCATAAAATTACATCGATTTTTCATAAAAATTGGCAATTTGCACATTTAAACTTCTGGTTTACCTGTTTTCAAAGAAAATAGAAATGAAGTTATTCTAACTTATAACTAAAAACATTTTGATTTTGATGAAAATTGGTACTAGAAGGTTTTTTGAACCGCTGATCAAGAATCTGAGGTCAGATTAGCAAAATTCAAAATAGCTGCGAACGAAATAAATCACGTGAAGTTCAAAGGCTGGCTCATAGTCAGCTTGTTATCAGACATTTCGCGAATACATTGATATCCTGTATCGATTATCTATACGAGAGTATTAGAAACGTAAGTTATTTAATCATTAGTAGAATCGATCGTCTATAGTTTATAAGGATCAACGTTTCTTTCATTTACTCTCACTGAGATGGATTGATCTTGATATTGCGAAAGTTTATTCAGCTAATTACAATAAGTAGTTGATAATATTTATATGATTGCAATCTGGAAAGTTTGTTAAATAGCCGCATTGATAGAGTATGTTTAACGCTTCGAACGTATGTGGGATATGTTACTGTCTAAAATATTAGTGTATAATGTTACGTGAACCGTGTATAACGATGCCTATACGTGTATCGGACATAGGACAAGCAGAGAATCACGATACCTACGTGACTGGCGATTAATTTGCGAAGCCCCGCGGTCTGATTGTGTACCTAGTCCACATCGCACGCACGTGTCTCTTTGAAACTTCGCTGTTTATGTATGTACGAGGTTATCCCACCGCTCTAACCCCACGGTGTAATTCACTGCACTGAAAATTCTACTATATTCCGCAAAGCGATTAGAAACACACATGGGGAAACATTCCACGACGACATGACATCTTCATCGCGACGGTCTAAATCCACGGAACTAAATCACACAAGAAAAAAAAAACAGACGAATAGTGGAATTCTACATGAAATTCCGAACAAATGATAAATTTCCTTCAAATATCATAAAATCGCACTGGAATATCAAAAATCACTTTTGGAATCTTCAAATTGATCGAAATCTGATTTAAATCACTGTTGAAATTGTCTTAGAATATCAACTCGTCTGATTTCTCATCAATTCGGTTAGTTTTCATCAATTCAAGTCAACTAAGAATTGTTTCACGTCAATTTTTGTACCGAGGTTATTTTGCCCCCTTCATTATAGTAATTCATCACCGAATTAGTGATTGCATGAATGAAAATATTCCGACATTCGGACTTTCTATAATTCAAATTTTTCATTACTATGTGAATCGTTCAATTCCTACCGATGATTCATCGATGATCATTCATTATACCTATAGTATTGATTGAAATTCCCACGAAGATGTTACGGACCCGGGGCGTTTATACGCTAATCCCGACGTTTAATAAGCATAACACACATTCCGTTAGAGGGAAATTGTTATCAGGATATCAGAATATCGCTATATATGTACGTGTTCCGTGTTTCTGCGTATATATATAGATATATAGATACACGTATACAGATGTTTGCCCGTTCGACTTGCGGAATGCATCTAATATCTACATAAGTAAACCTATATAGCCTTTAGCTACACCGTGTACTACGTTACATTGCATTGCGTCGGGTTGGCTCTGGTGCAGATTACTATCGCTTAGCTGCAGCTAGCGAGTTCCAACTACAAACCAGAGCCCCTCGCGGTATGGAACTTCGGTGTATTACATCGAGTAGCAATGTTCAAGTACTCGGCAGAATGTTCTCGAATATTATGTGTTATGGTCGAATTGTAACATCATCTTTTGCCTATAATTAGGTTTGGAACGTCGAATTCCCTGACATTTCCCGGTTTCCAGTGATTTTGACCGATGAGAAAACAAAAAGTAGCACCGAGCATCGATCAGAGTTAATGGAAAAGGCGTAAGAGTTAAATACGAGGTGCAGTACCCTTCATCGACGGTGAATGAATGACTAGCAAAGTCTTACGAGTAACGAGCAACTGAGCAACGAGGCACCAGCTCGTCGAGCAACGAGGAATGATCTCATTAGATTTGAGATCCAATTACGATTGTACAACCTAAATATCGATGAGTTATAACGTATGTGATGCATACACACCGCGGTATATATCACACGTATAGTTATAATAATTATCATTATCATTTTGTACCTGCACCTGTAATAAGATCGACCTTAAATACGAATCCGGATATGATCTCTGCTGCTCGTATCGTCGACTTTCATTATTACTAAACTCTTTCGTCTTTTTAAATCGATCAAGTTCACAACGATAATTACAAGCTTGAATATCATTTTAACGGTCGACTCTATGCGAAAACTCTATTCGACCTTATTTGTAGGAAATTTTGAGATCTTCGAAACTAGTTCCAGTCATTTTGAACCCACGAACAACGGGAAGGAAGATAACAGCAAAAATGTGATAATCTTTCGAATATTATCAATAGTTTATCAACAATCAAAATTATAAGCTTGTATACCTTTCAAACTATCGATTCTACGAGATAATCTTCCTAGATCTTTTTTGTTGGAAATTTTGAGGACTACAAAATTAGTCCTGTTCATTTTGAGCCTGGAGCCAACGGGAAGCGAGATATCGTGAAAAACTAAAAAAAAAAAAAAAACATTCATTTCGATCAGTGTTAATATTTCTTAAAAAGACACCCGGTACATTCGACCACACTTCACGAGAGAGAGATACAGTCTTATTAGTATCACTCGCCAATACATTAGCATAAATTAGTTCGCCCGAGCACGAAGGGCCTATGTGCGAGTTGATTGAGTCGTAGAGTCAAAGGTTGATTAGATCTCCTGGTAGCCGGACGGGCGTTGCTTCGAATTTGCTCAATTATTTATCGTCCATTGTTTTCACGCCTCCGTCACTTAAAAAAAAAAATTCCCCGCTATTAAAGAAATTTTCCGCTATGCGTCCGCGTTTTTATTAATCACAGTCGATTAATTATAACCAGAGGTGAATCCGAGGTAGGCGTTTCCCACTCTACCGGCTTGACTAATTGGAATTACGCTAAGGTACGGTGATTCAGCAATCACGTCTCGTGCGGCTGAGGAATCTAGGAGCGAAGAGGTCGTTGGTATGCAGGAGAGGCTGCGCCTGCATCTCCCTTGATCTTCGACCACGCACTACGTACACAGTGCGAAAGCGCTCTTTCCAGTTTCCATTTTAGTCCCCCGACTACTTCCGCAGCCAATTCCACCGCTCGCACATACTTATTGTTAGCTGTGTAAAACCGCCAATTTATCCGCGGACGTGATATTTGTTTAGCGAAGAAGCTCATCATTTTCGGACACGGCTCGATGTGATCGATGATCACGAACGTGGGGATCGATGCTTAGCTCAGTTCGTGGTATTTACAGGGTAAAGCGAGTGCCTAACAACCCGTGTAATATCGAAACGTTTATTTGGATCGCTGACGATCGCCTCACCGACCGGCTGCCTGCAGTCACGGTGGCTGAATAGCGATTTTAAACGTTCTCTAAAAGCTTGCACTATGTCATTCTCGTCATTGCAGGCGAAGCAAATGACGAATACCGTAGAGTAGATATAATACCGATGAAAAAATACACCGGAGAATCTTGATTGATTGACTAATTACGAGTTTGTCGAGTCATTCGTCAATTCCTGATATTGACTTGACACTATTTTGGTTCTAGAAAATGTAGACTATGACGTTTGATAAAAAATGTACATTCTTGAAAAGCTTTTCATCAGGAACCTCGATTTTTAGGTCCATATATCTTTCGAACGGTCTAATGTACGTGAAATACTATCGAAACCTTTTTTCTAGAGAGTTTTAAGAGCTTCACTATCAGTATCCACCATTTTTTTAGCTAGGATCAACCAGAAGTGAGAAATATGCAAAAGTAGAATACAGATAGAATGGATGTGTCATGAGATGCTGATTTTGAGGCTTTCGTATCTTCTAAACGGTCCATCTTACGCAAAAATTTGTAATAAACTTTTTTGTAGGAAATTTTAAGAGCTTCAAAATTAGTATAGACCATTTTCCAGCTAGGATCAACCGGAAGTAAGATATCTACAAAAGCAAAACCATAGCTCGATTTGAGATGCTGATTTCGAGTATTTCATATCTTCTAAATGGTCCATCTTACGTGAAAAATTGTAATTAACTTTCTTGTAGAGAATTTCAAGAGCTTGAAAATAGGTCCCTATGAAGGTTCACCCAGGAGCTTTCGGGAGTGAGATATGCTCAAGAGAAAGCAAAAACCAATAATTTCTACTGCTGCATTTCTCGTTTCGATTTTTCGCCGAATTTTACACCCTCGCAAGTTGATATTTAGTTATCGCTGAATAGATATGTCACTCGTTAACCAAGCGAGACGAAAGGTTCAGCGTAGGTACACAGGTAGTTATACATACTAATTGAGTAAATTAATTTCCCGAACAAGCCAGGTCTGTATATCGAGCTATGAAAGTAAAGCATAGCAGGCTTGAGGCAGGCAGGTATACGGTAATCGACGACAAGATTAAATTTAACGGTTGGCGGCTGTCAACTGTGTCCAGACTCCGGAGCACGCCGCACCATACTCGACACTCTATAACTGTGGTGGGTATAGCTATTAGTAATTAACAAAGTTGATTAACGGTCTGCTCAATTGGTACGTGTCTCAAGTGAACGCTACTGTGTCTAAATACCTTGAAGATGAAATTTACAGCTTCTCTAACCGTCTCACGAGACAAAAACAAAAACAGAAAAAAAAAACCACCTTACGATCGTAAAATACCGCGAAAATTCAATTCACATCAAGAGAGTCGGTTATTGCATTGCTTGAACAAAGGAGCGCCTCTCTCGACCTCTGGTGGTAATAAATTAGATGCAATTTCAGCCGCGCGGGTTTCCTGGTCGGCACACAACCTGGACCTGGACGTGGACGAGTCTCGCCCCGACTCGTCACGGCTGGTATGAAGTCAAGGTATTACATTAACACCGCGAGGCACTCCACATGTGCGTATATATTCCGTAGGTAATAGTTTATGATAAGACGAAGCCGAAGCCGAAGCTGAACCCGCGAAGCCTGGGGAATAAATTGTACCATATACACACACCGCGTGCTGTGTGTGTCACGTGAGAGGGACTGTTGACCCCGTCAAGTAGGCATGCCCAACATAAGTAGATATGATGTGTACGTGATCAGACCTGGGGGCGCGGGCGAGGGGCTCCGGTTAACAAGAGCAACCTACTCCGAAGGTGTGGCTGCACCCGTGGGTAAATGCTGCTACCGCGAATTTACCGCTCGATTGATGTAACGCCGGTGTACAAAGCGATCGGAAAAAGGGACTTTATCTTCTTTCAATACGTGGTTGTACCATCGATTCATCGACTGCGGCGATTACTCGAAGAATGATAACGAAATTTGGGTATTTCTTGATAAAACTGAACGAGTGAATGCAACTAATTGTTTTTGGGTCCTAAATAGTTGGAAGGAAAATCATCGAAAACCAAAAGATAATGTTTCTAATTTTTGTAGGTTTTAAGCTCCTCGGTGATTGAGATTGGTTTAATTTTTTCAAGACCCCCTAGGGTGTGATGAAGAAGTTGAAAAGCATATTTGTTTCATTTTTCTTGATTTTCAAGTCTCCCTAAATTTTGTGGCAGTCCGAGTAAATATATATTTTTTTCACAAATCGTATTCTGCAAGAATCAAAATTTGTTACATTTATTTCTGAGTGTTCAAGCTATCCAAAAACCTGATTAGTTGGATGTTGGTTATGAGTTCTATCGAGAAGGACTGCAGTGAAAATGTTGATTATGAAATATGAGAAAAAGAAATCCCGTTGACTTTGAGAAGCAGCAAAGCCTTTGTCAATGATTTTACATACGGTGAAGCCTGCAGAAAGCGGCTAATGAAATGTGACAACCGATGTATGTAGAACGGGGTGCAGGTTGCGGTAGAGTAGAGTAGAATGCAGAAAGTCTCTCACTGTACTAATCCTATTTCTATAATAGATCATTTATTACATTCAAGAATCAAGAATAGTAAATCCCACTGTGTTATACCAGGTATAGTCGTATTTCATTCAATGTCGGAAATTCTTTCAAAGAAATAATCTTTCTATTTCCATTCAATCACTGTCAAGGTGAATACACGCCGTGTAGATAATCAACGCGAGTCGTGCGGCGTTATCGATTGTCTCTTGTCTTCGCATTTTTCAATGGCAGAGACAAGAGCCAAAGTGGAAACATGAGCTAAAAATAGAATTTTTTTTTATATTTAGCCAAAGTCATGAAGTGAAATGACCATAAACTGCAAACCAGTTTTGCAAAAGGCGCGAAATCAATTGACGGTACTGTAACAATGTTTTTTAGCGAACGTATTGGTAGAAAAAGCGTTACATTTCCGGGTTCAGTTTACCTATCCGGTGGGCATATGTAATCGTTTCCAGCGTGTAATTACCCTACAGCGGCGTATAGCTTTCGTAATGTGTATCAATTAACGAAGATTATTATCACCGCTTTCCATAAGTAACGAGCATCTCGCGACTCGTGCGATTCAGATACTTTCGCAACGCGATTCGTTGAACCCGGGGTAATTTTCGATCTTCGATAAATAAACGTAAGGTAAACGCCCCGGTTTCTGACATTATAAGGATTTCAGCTAAGATTATTCTCTCCATCACCCTAAAGTGAGCAAAGGCCAAGGGGACAGAAACCGGGGCGTTTACCTTATTACCGAATTATATAGGTAATCGCTGAAACTCTGCCAATGCTAAAAATCATGCGTGATAGTGAATAAATTGACTCACCAAACCCCATGCGAACTTCCTCTTCGTCATCGCTGTCGATGTGCTTGATCCCGGCGACCTCGAACGTGTGGCAAAAGTCCTGACCCCTGCCGGAGCATCCGCAATCATCGGCGCCGCAGGGGCAACCTTCGGCAGCGCACTTGCATCCTATGAGCGGATCCTCGATGTCTGCATGTCTGCATGACGGACAGGGAAACGGAAGATCGTCCAGGGAGACTCTCTCTATCGCCCTCTCGACGCTTACCAGAAGCGTGCCGATGTATCCGGGAAGATCTTCGTCCGATACACCGTCCGGACTCGTCTCCCTCAGTCGGTCCTCTTCGGCGTCCGAGAGCCTGACGCTTGCCGCCTCCAGGTCGAAGGGCGTCTTCAGATCGGCCAAACCGAGTCCTCGGGTCCTCGGTTCCCACCTGGAATTTCCTCCCTTCCAGTTTTCAACGGTCATAGGCGACACGCTGGTCCCTCTTTTTATCCTCGACGCCTCCGGTCGCGGTTCTCCGTCTCTCGCCGGACTCGGGTTCCTGGCGCGTCGTCGACGTTCCGACTTTGCTTCTTCGTACCAGGAATCGACGCTCGATGTCGACCTGGACTTCGACAGGGGAAGAGGGCCTCCGACTCGCTCGGCGGAATCCGGCCGCCGGGTGGCCTCCTCGGAAGAGGCTCTCACATCGGCCGATTCCTCGGGGAGAAGATCCTCCCGGGATCTCCGACGAGGTCGAGCCTTCGGGAGCTCGGATCTCCGCGATTCGCGACGTTCGGAGTCCCGCCAGTCCATGTACTCGTCCTCGCGGTCCCAGCCGAGGATCCCTGGGGCACGCATCGACGATCGCCACACCAAGGCTATCTGCGATTCAACAGGAGACGGATTTTGATCAATCCGAATAATGGCGTACACTGGACTCATTCAGACTCATTCATGAAACTTCAATTTCGAAAGTTTTGAAGAAGCTCGCAGAAAACTGCTCGGAATTACAAGGGACTTCGAAAAGCTTGATAACATTTCATCTGGGACTTCAAATACATCATCAGTCTCGAAGAGATTCGAAGAAACTTGAAAAAAAACCGAACAGGATTTCCGAAGAATTGAAGGGAACTCAAATAGCTTGACAGGATTTCATGTGGGACTTCAAATACTTCATCAAACTTGAAAAACGATGAACAGGATTTAAGAAGATTTAAAGGAACTCAGGAAAACTTGACGGAATTTCATGGGATTTTAAGGGACTTGAAAGGGAGTTTGAAGTCTCGATGCCAGTGTACATTAGACTTCGAGCATGATAAACTCCTCGTTAAAAGAAGGGAACTCACTTCGACGTGTTCCTCGAGAAGACTAGAACTATGGTCCGTGATGGTGGCACGTGGCTTTCTCACGCACAGGTAGCATTCCCCAACTCTTAGCGCCGAAGCTTCCAGCTCACCCAGGTGAATCACGAGCCCAATTTCACCCACGGTCAACGGCCACCCTTTTGGAACCACCGATTCGTTACCCTGCACATAATAGAAGATACAGTTACACCTTCGATTCTAGAGGATGAAAAAAACACCATCACATGTGAAATCTTTGATCGATACTGCAAGAAAATATAACAATCGTAAGATCATCGGATGTAAGGGAACTGGCCCAGATTCTCAGAGCAGTCATTGGCACGTTGTAGAAATTTTAATGGAAGGGATACACCGCGGTGTGGATATCGGCGAATTTCATCTGCAACACATGTCGAAGTGGAGATCGAAAATACTCATTGTCGGTAGAGCGGATACCACATCCGACGCCCCTATAACCGCAGAAACATTTATGACGATATCGAAACCATGCGGTTTGCGGTGTGTTGCGGTGCCTCGTCCGTGTGTAATGATATAAACGATTCGAGTGATAAAGCGTTAGCTTCTGTCACCGCCTGCTGGCACGCCATTACCTCGTTAAAGACCTCCTCGTAGATGATTTTTACACGATAGATCTTTGAGACCGCTCCGCGGAGCCGGGGATCATTTATGACTGACGCGAAGCCGCACTGTGCAGACAATTTCATACCTACTTTCACTAACAATCAGATTTCATCGATGATTCAGGTTCAAATAAGAAACGGTCCCGGAGATAAAACCGATTATTTACTATCAAACGAACCTTTGTCCGGGATGCATCATTCAAGACATGACCGAGATGCACCGATCGAGATAATCACGAGGAAACCCGATCGTCGATCTAACTCCAAACGTCGAGTGTCTCAAATTCGATCAATCATGAAAACTCGTCAAGTTGAAAAGAGACATTATTGGTCCGCCCACTGAGCATCGATATAGAGTCGACTGACTAAACTGTGGGAAAAGCACTTCAGCGAATAATTAACACATTTGTTCAAAGTGTGCGAGCGAGTAGCGGAGAACGTGAATGGAAGGCAGGGTGATGGCGTGGGATGTGTTAATTTAATTGTCTCGATATTTGCCAACCGCACTAAAGTTTGTTGGAAACTTTTGGTCTGGTCCATCGTTCGATTATTCTTCAGCAATTTTTTGTTTGTTTTTTACAACAAAGATCCCATCGCCAGCACTTTCTCGGAACCCCATCGAGTGACGAGCCGAAGAGTAATCGATCGATCGATTCTCGATCGCCTCTATCTTCACAAACGAACTGCTAATGAGGCCTCATACACCGCCTCCATCTCCTCGGGGCAAATTACAATCGAAACAATAATCTTGAGAGGTTTGAAATACGAACTTGACAAGTTCGGTACACCGATGGTCATGTTCGACGTTCAAACACCCCGATGATTCAATAATTAAAAGTGTGTCGTACCGGGTGAGGAGAAAAAACGTGAATAATATTACAAATCTGTGTCACGACCGACGATATTCAACACTGACCGTTCAAGATCACGGGCATGACGCGTAACCTTTGAATGAAGAACGAGCCAAAGTCCCACAGACTCTTTGATCAGTCGATTCCGGTAAGAATTAAACGTGCCAATCCGACACCCCGCACACAAGGTTGGCAACAGATCGTGAACGGTGATAAGTTTGTGTGTATTGTGCACCATGAACGGACAAAGCCGTGCATATTTTACGCCTCAATAATAACACGGTGTGAATAGAGCCGGTAACCGATACGGACGAGACCCCGACAAACCGACAAACCCGACGAGCTCATTTAAAATGTAGATTAGACCTTCCCTTGTCTTCTATGCATCGCTTCACCACCGCGGAGCAAAGAGAGGCGTGCATTTTCTATTCCCGATTGTCGAGTGGCAGGATGCATGTAGGTACGGGTTTCTTATTATCCTCGTTTGAAGCCATTTTGCCGTTTGATGCCTCGGCCATAATTCTGGTTTTGGATTTGAAACGACTCCGTGTGTTGTTCGCGATCACCGCGACTCTGGCCTCTTTAGAAATCGCGACACACTTCCATAAAGGGTAAATATTTGAGGTATAAATAGTCCGGCGACAGAGGTTCACTCCGTAGTTGGTTAAAACGGTTCATTTAATCGTTTGGAAAGATCGCGGAGCACCGCGGAAGAGGAATGCAAAACTTATCGGCACCTTTTGTCTTTGACTTTTGCTGCACTTCCATGCGTGCCTTTTCCTCCTCCTCCTCCTCGGAGAAAGGGAGAAGGAAGCATTATGGTATTTCGCACGCACACACCGCGCGACCGTGAACGTGAACGTGAACGTGAACACGTACGACGTACCAACTCCGATAGCCTTACGGTTTTTGTCTTATGCCTCGAACGCTAGTCGAATCGGCGCGAAGATATTGTACGACCATTTCCTTAGACAACGAGGTCATAAGGTTATGAAACCCTCTTCGGTAGCTACTACTTCACCACCAACTGGTTGCAATCCTGCTGCTGCTGCTGTTGCTGATCTTTTACGGACTGACCCGGTCTTTCCATAGCAAGTAAATTATTGGAGAACCTAGTCCAAAGACAACGCACGCGATTTCCGAACTGTTGGCATTGGCAGTAAGCATAATTCTCATGTTAACGACGATATAGAAAGTCGGGGATTGATTCCTCGTGTTATCGAAAAAAAAAAGAAGGTTTCAACGCGTTTCCCTATACACGCAATGGCTATAAGCTTCGATAGTTTAGTCTGTGAGATAAACTCGCCATCGCCTATGAGCATTGTGGTAAAAGTTGAATGGTCAGCCGCTATCGTGGTTGCTGTACTAGTGTTAATAAAATGACCAATTGATAGCCGTTCAGTGTCCCTCTTATGGAATGAGATTCCGCGAACACGAATCTCGACTTCTTTCATTGCAACAAACATTTTCTTCGACTAAGCATAGATAAGAGACTACAGAGTCCGTTGCCTCAACGCATAGCACGCAGAATATTCTACTGATTGTAATTAACTGCAGCTGCTATAATGAGACACACGTAGAAAAGAAAATACAGTGTTTCCAACAAGCTTAATATAATAACGCAGCATCGACAACTAACGACAGATTTCAGGTAAGTCATGAGCTCTGTCGAACATGACTTTTACCATCGACCATTTTCGTGCGCCTAACCCTAGAAGTACGGACTGGGGTAGATATCCACCCCAGGCAAACTTGAAAAAATCACGTTTTTCTTATAACTCTTTGGTAGCTGAATGGATTTTTCACCAATCAGACTCCACTGATTCACATCTGACACAGACTCTACCTTTTTTTGAAGAACGAAAAGATTCATGTACTTACGAGTCCCATCATTTGCTCCCAGAACGATCTTACAAGCAAGAAACACGTGGGTTGAATATTCACCCCAGTCAGTACTTTGAAGGTAGAATTACCATGGCAATGAGAATTATTGTACATTGTGACACAGTATCCTCACGTTCGCTTCCTTCCACGTACCTGGAAACTGTCCAGTTGCACCGTGCTAGTACAGCAGACTGGCCAGTTTCCAGGGACAATCACAGACCACAGTATGTAAATGGTTATGATCACTGTATTTTCTATTAGACGCCGTGCTCGAGGCGGTAATTATGACCACGAAGTATTCTCCGTATCATATGAATACTGGCAAAATGACCAGAGACTCTTGAGCGTCCACAACTCCAACGGTCGTTACACCTTGCTAAGCGCAATGTCGACAGTCGTGTCAACGAATAAATTCCGCATATTATTCACGGTTGGGCGTTTGGGTCAGGTCATAGTGATAGACGGCGCCTACCTGCTTCTAGGTCAAATTGCGTCAGCCTACATCCGACCGGAACTCCCATTCCATTCCATTCCATTCCATTCCATTCCATTCCATTCCAGTTCGTTCCGTTGGTGCAGTTCAGTTCCTTTCCATTCCACATTTAGTTGTTGGTAAAAATTTAATGTAATCTAACGCGAGTCGGCTGTTGGTACCTGTCACGACCTTTTCCCAGGCTAGTTGATCGATTCGCGAGCCCCAAGCCGCAGCCCCCGAACCCTGGGGGGGTTCCGGGACCCTCGCTTCACGGTGTCATGGTGCAATATCGATCTATTGCAACATGATTAATAATAACATTCACCTCATTAGCATAGACTAGCTCAGCTTTTGTCCGGTCGTGAGCGGCGGTTGACTGGTTCGTTGTTCGTTTAGATTCGATTCTCATTTTCTCACTCCTTCTTTTTTTTTTCTGTTCTCTGTTTCTCTACAACCTGCGGGTTGTTCACAGCCTATCAGACCGATAATCGATCAGTCTGCTCGAGCGACATTCCATGTTGCAAATTGGCTTTGGTATACTTTGGTATACTATCAAATTTCTAATAGCTACAGTGTCGTTGTGACAAGCGATCTTCGTATCTGACGTGTTAATCGTGAGGCTAAGAAGTAATCGGTTTACGTACGCGTGTTTGACCGTAAATTAATGTACCATCAGAGCCGGTATATGTGAGACTGTATAAAGAGTAAGTCGGGAAAACGGTACTTTAGACTGCCTCAGTCATCGGTCAGAGCGAGGGCTGTTTGCCGTTTGATTGACTATAATTCATAATCTAATGCTCCGTCTCGGTCCAAGATTCTTGCGTGATAATAATTACGTTTTACTCCTTAAATGCTACCTCTTAACTTCTTGCTGCCGTTGCAGCGTTGTATGACGTTCAAGTTGAACCTGAAGCTGCCATTGAG
The DNA here is from genome assembly GCA_018420115.1 of Euura saliciscinereae. Lineage (NCBI taxonomy): Eukaryota > Metazoa > Arthropoda > Insecta > Hymenoptera > Tenthredinidae > Euura > Euura saliciscinereae. The sequence goes on along the minus strand of JAFFZH010008084.1, from coordinate 10,963 downwards.
TCGACAGACCGTAAGCGAAGACTGTAAATGTAAACTTTTACAAACCCAGCAGCTGTCTTTTAAGACTGGTCGAGGAATTTATACGATTTCTTTCAACCGATCATCATCGACAAACTCGGTGATGGTTGTATTTAAAAAGCGTCAATATCCGACGGTCTATTTATACCGCGACGACAGTCAACCGGCGGCGCAGCTAAGCCATTAACAATATACGTAATCTGATTGTTAATTAGCAAACTGCCAATCAATTTATAGCCAACCTCTTTGTCCTCAAATAGGACCCAGACAGACGTTTCCTGTTTGAGATTAACAAACGACAATGTAGCCATATACAGGCCATTACCAGGCATCAACCATTCCGGAAAATGGCGTACAACAGACCTCAAGAATTTAAGGATTCCGTGGAATTTCATGGACTTCGAAGGACTACAAAAACTTGCAGGGACCTCGTTGAACTTCAAGGAACTTGAGACTACAAGAGACTTCAAGGGATTTTGAAGAACTTAATTGTGAGACTCCATGGGACCTTCAGTGACCTTCAGGGACTTGAAAGACTTCAAGAAATTTGTAACTACATCGGATTGTAAAGGACTCCATGAAACTTCTGACTTCACGGACGGAACGAGGGACTTGAAGAGACTTCATGGGACTCGATATGACTTCTTTGACTTCAAACGCCGTTGTACACCGAACTCGAAGAGTGGTGGTTCACCCCTCGGGGCGATTATTATCCGCATACAACCGCATGCTCAGATTTTTACAACGCCCTTAATTACATGAACATTGTACGCTTTCGTTTTCGATAATGACGATAATCAGCGGTGCCTCCTCTCTAAGTAAATGCAAATCTATATCCTTGAATTTTTCATCTCCTTAACCACCACGCGGCTCCAGCGGATGATACGTGCGGGACCCTTGAGGGTCTCTTTGGTAGCGGTTGAATACGCCTCTCATTCTCGAGGGAGGTTGTACACTCGGCGATGGCTCAAGGCGCCACAGAACTGCAGGACACTGTACATCCACTCTGTATTATAGCCTTACGCATCCCGTTCGCGGTCGTCCACATATAGTCATTACCCACCTCATGCATTACCCTCCTATACCCTCCTCCTGTACTATACTTGTTGGTCTATTGCGTGCAGCGAGGCGGTTGAGCGTGACCGGGTTCGCGGATAGAGATTATTATGCAAGTCCACATCGGCGGATCCCGCAGTTCCGGGTCTGATTGTCCGTTTACCTGTGCCGACTGATGCCACACTGGTTAAGTGTAAAAGTTAACGACGCGTTATCGGCACAGTGGGACAAAAAATTACCGAAAATCGATCCCGATTATGCAAATATGACGGCGCGAAAAATGAATCGAATCGCAAATTGGTTTGAACTGAATACTTGGGCGATTATTATGACGCAAGATAACTACGTAGCTGTTTCTCGCTGCACCCAGGTATCGAATTGATTTACGAGATAATTGCGAGAAGATAAATTATCACACCGTCGTTACGCATCATCTTGCCGATCTGCAGCTGTTCAACCTCCGAAATTACGCAATAGTAATTTTCGTATTATCATTGACCCGTTTCCGTCGCTGAAAGACTTCCGGTTGTTTCTTTTTTTTTTCTGCATTTTTGATCAAGAAAATTCTGTTCGTGGGAACCCAGAGCTGCTGCATTGTGGGACGTACTGCACACACAACGAGAGACAGTTTCAAGGAGAAGGTAAACCAACGTGGGTAATAAGATAATGTAAAGGTGACGCGTTTTGTACCTTCCTTTCACGGTGTATATAAAGTGTAAACGATGGGATGCACAAAACAACCTGCCAAGGCTCTTATGGTAAGGTCGAAAGTCGTTGTAAAAAATTGACAAAGTGTGCACAGGGTGGTTACACAGGCGCGTTTACGGGTATAAGTAGCTATTGGCAGGTACATGTATACCTTGTCAACTATAATTTAACCATCCACCGTTCGATCGTTGGATCGTTCATATTTATACCTCAAACGAAACGATTAGGTCGTTATACAGGCAGAATAAACGCAGCTGTTACAACTCTGCGAACAACACGATTAGGTATATTGACGAAAGTATAGGAAATAAATTATCTCCCGGTGGAAAAATCGAACTCCTAGAATCATAGGATCCCAATAGAACCGTAAAAGTAGTCACGAGACAAAGACGCGAGGATCTGAAAGAGCTAGGAAATTTAAAAGCACTTTACTAAGTGACTCCGTTATTTCGTCTACTCAGACAAATTTCCCGTGAGAGAGAGAGAGAGAGAGAAAGATAGAGATGAATGAAAAGTTGGTTAATTGGGACGATATCGAAGGGGAAGAGCTAACGATCAGTGTGTGTACAGTAGAAAGTGGAGCCTGTAAAATGACCACTTTAAAGCCCAAGGGGGTACGAAGGGTACCAGAGTCGGAAGTTCAATCTATGAACACAAACTCTCTCAACTCCCAAAGGGGCTAAGAAGTCACGAGATCCGAGTAGCCGAGGGGTCGCCAAGTACCCCGTTCGGGGTCTGGTCTCTCGGTACACAAACGCGTGGGAAAACTCGCCCCATGAACTCATAAAACCGAATTACAGTACCACGCGCGCATAACTGATCGTTAAGAAAGAGAATTATGTCTCATTGTAAAATTATTGCTGAAATAACGCAATTTACTTTACGGAGGAAGACACGAATGTCAATAATTGACGGTACAAATGATCTGATACAAAACGATGGAACGAATAACTTACTTCGACGTTGACAAATTGGGCAGAAGACGTGGTCTCAATTTACTCCCAAAAACAAGTCCTAATTAGTTTCTCCGTAACAGCGCGCGGTAAAACGACCATTTGATAAAGCAAGCAGTGATTAGACTAATGCACTTCGTACGTCTGATAGACTAAACTAAGCTTGGGATATCGATTTCAGACCTGAATGAGGAAAATTCTCGAGTCGACTAATCACAGTAGCAAACACTAATTCAGATGACAGATAACTAGTAGAAAAAAACAAACTATAAAACATTCAATATCTTCATTCAAAGCACAGTAATGTTTGAAAATGTCTCTCCTTCGCGCAATCCTATGACGTCACTATTCGGTATTAAAATCGTTTGTGGAAACCCACTCAAACAAAGTGAAATAGTGAATTCTGACGTCACGATGAATCAGAAACAGCTTCTCTTCTGATAGTGAATTGAATATCGTTTGAATGCTGCAGATTGAATCTAGAGTATCGATCGAAGATTGACTTACCAAAATCGTGTGCAATTAGGAAGAATGTGGAAGGTGTCTGAGAGAAGCTTACCTGAAACAGAGGAAAGAGAGAAAAAAAAACCATTAGACGATAATTTCCATGTGTTTGCGGTGATAAGTGAGTGGTTGATAATGTTAGGATAACCCTCGCCACCCAGCGTGGGGACCACCCAAGGTGTTTCGTGGGTATACACGAAGGAAGTTGAGTAGGGGTCGCGACAGTGGTTACGTCCACGTACACATCCACTCATAGCCTAAGGGGCTTAACCTGGGGGCCCTTGAAACGCTCGTTTAGGATGAAAAGGATCGTTGGGGATCGTCGAGATCGTCGGGATCGGGTCTTTGCCACGTGGGTGGTTCGTACCAGCGAAATGACACCTCGGAGGTACCGTGATTCAGAGCTACACGACGACACCGCGCACCGTCCGCGTCCCGTCGTATGCAATAAAACGAATACCGCATGTCTTTGTAGAGGCGCTCTCACAGCTCTTGATTGATTTACTCCTCATCTCACCCTCGGGGTCACGACCACTTTACGTATCTTCACTTCAGACAGACCCTTAAAACCCTCACCTTCGTATAATATTCACCCCAAATAACTTTTGCCATAAATTTTCAAATGGTCAAAAAATTTCGCAAATTCTTGACGTCTTTCATGCATCATCGTCTCAAAAATTCTCCAGCATCATATGGTTATAATTGACGAAGTTTGAAGTTGATTTTTATGTAACAGTCTGCAGACGTGACGTGAAATATGTCTTATTAATTCGTTTTTTTTTTTTCTGTACGTTTTAAGCGGAATATCTTGTCAAGTATCTAGATTCTCAGAACGTTCTCATGTCATACAGCTCCTGAATATTCGTAGTAGTTACATCCTTTTAACTCCATTCACTTTTCGGGGCACGTTTCTCCGTCTCTCTGAATATAAAATCTTTATTATATTCAGAATCTCATTCCACCTGCATGCAATCTCGACCCAGACCCTGTATACGATCTATCAGCTTACGAACGAAAATATGAAAATCAAACGGACGGAACTCAAAAGGGGAGAAAGTTTTGTTAAAAGAAACACCGATTTGTCCCGAAAGAAAAAATTATTATTCATGATCACAATCATTTATTCGAGAAAATCTACTTCACCAAACTTCGAAACAGTAGAAACCTCAAGTTTTGTGCTCATTTTCACCCTCTTTTTCAACTTTGATGAAGAAGTTTGTACTTGACAAAAATAAAAAGGACTAGACTGTTTTTTTAGGATATGTACAGAGAATTATGAAACGAACAAGAGAGAAAAAAAAACTGTCCACTTCAGAATAAACAAATAATCGATTTGTCTTTATGTCACCTATGGCGCAATTAGCAACGTCGCATAACGTTATATTTTTCGTACGTTTATCTTCACAGTTCTTTTTTTTTTTTATTGTTACGTCCATCAGAGATGAATATAAATAATAGTACCGAGGTGATCATCAAAGACGAATCAGACTCAGGATGAGAGTTCAATGTACCTTGTATAGTACTGGACCTGGACAATCTTCTAATTGTTTTAATCCGCCTTTGTCGTTTGTCAGACAAAAGTTTTTTTCACATTAAACTTGTCGTGTATACATATAGATATATTCTCAATGGCAAAAATATACCGTTTGAATCACAGAGGTTCCGTTTTATCATAGCGGCATGTTGAATATATTGTCTCATTTTTGTTTCTCATTCGCATCTATACAACAATCAATACACCCACTTTGATATCTTATATAGACTTGTATTTTTTATTATGGGTACAAGATCATCGACCCGATCCATAGTTGATGCATGACATTAGCACAAAATACCAACGAATTTGATAAGAGAAATCTTTAGAAATTTTCGCTGATTTAGAGAAAATTTATGACAACCGGAAACCGATATGTGCGGTTATATTAAAGCCGGAAATACGCGTTTCTACATATCCAGTAATACGCGAGCCTGAAGGGAATCACAGTTATTACCAGTAATTTCATAAATCTTGAACGATATTAATTTCAACGATGCAGTCTCTGTATCCGCAAACTATGCAAAAGAGAGGAAAAAAAAAGAGAGAGAGAGATTAACGATCATGTGAATGAGAATGTAAACGAGAGAAACGTGAGTATTAATAACTGAAATTAATCAATGAATAAAAGCCTGGGAGATGAAAATACCAGCACCTCGAACAGATGCTGGGAATCTTGAACCGAGGAAACGTGAATGAAAGCTTTCTTGAAACTCGCGATTAATTAAACTGAACAGAAATTAAATTTAATTAATAATTCAGTACAGACTCTGATTATTCTTCATTCCAGATGGGTGCAGACGCAAAGAATAACAGAGCAATGGCCCCGTACCGTACCGTACATTGTACCAATAGATCGTGGGTGAGGATATATTCCGCCTCTTATTGTCCACAAGCACCTGTCACGCTCAGGGCAAGACCCGGTCAGATAGGTAACTGTAATTTCTAGGGGGTTATCCGCAAGGCTCGTTATACAAACTCAATTACCGATTGATTACCGCAGTAAAATTGATTGGTCATCGTGACGTTGAACGAACTATGTCTACAAGAAAAACCCCTGCGGTGCGGAAACGTGTCACAATATTCACACACAAGCATCAAACGGTCCAAAAAATTGAACAAAAAAAAGTCTACTACTTCTATGTATATAATACATTATTTTTGTATCGATCTTCAATCAATAAAATAAGAACTCCATTTTATCTCTTTCCCATCTCTTTCTTCTGAACTTTGGTGAACTTGAACTTCGTTTTTTTTTTTGCTTGTTAATATTACCGAGGTGTTTCGCGACACGTGGTGTCACGGGAGTTCATTTCCGCACTGGCGAACTGAATCCTTTGGTATATAAGGTGTACTTCGGGAGACGGAAAGAAGAGGAAGATTGAATAATGGAAGAAGTATGAGAAGAAGAGGAATCTAGATAGCGGTGAAACAAGATACGAAGGGGTCAGAGTTGAGGCGATGCAGTTTCCAGAGAAATAAATGAATATCCGCGTGACAATTACTTAGCCTCGTCTGAGATCCCGGGGTAACCGTCGCCCGTCGGTTGAATTTCTTCGCCAATTTATCATCGACGGTAGAAAGATTATCTCGATTCTAGACTCTGGCTATACTATACCTGACGCTACTCATACACGCGATGTTTTACCCGCTTCGTCTACGAAGCAACAATATCGCGATAAATTAATTTCTCTGCAACTAATTTTAAAATGAAATATTTCGATATTGCGATATTTTAAAAATTTTCCATTTCCTCAAAAACTTTCTGATTTTCTGTCTCTCGTCCGTCTGACCCCTTCCGGTCCAGAGGTGAAAACGCTCTGGTATATATCGCACCTTGTCGTCCCAAGAGAGCCGCTGCAACGCGGGTTTGTCCTCGGTATGTACCTGGACTCGAGGTGTGAACTCTGACCCCCCCCTGAGCGCTGCTCCGACAATAGGAAAGTAACTGTACAATACGTCGAGCGTCCAATTTTGATTTTTTTTAGTTTCTATTTCTGCTTGTTCAGTGAGACAGCGAATGCATTCTCCTAGACACTAGTGTGTAATCCTTTATTGTTCAGTTTTTTTTTTTTACGATTGGCCGAGGAAAAGACTTTTTTTTCAATTCGATTTGTTCTACATTAAATTGTATCAAATAATAAATGTATATGAATTCATAAACGTCTGTAAAATCTCAAATACTGCATAAAATGAATCCCATTCCATATGATTACATATCATGACTGAATTAATTTCATATAGACAATGATCTGAAAATGTAAAATTTTGACTTTTCACGAATAGTGAAATTGCCGAAGCAGACATTCGTTCGTTTTCATAATTATTTTTGCAAAGTTTCTTCACCAGCTGGTGTTATAAATTTTGTGTAGAAACGTTAATTATAATTATACTTCTCCAGTCTGCAGGAGTTTTTGCAGACCATTATACATATGCATGATAAAAAAAAAGACCAGACAAGTTAGTGCAGTTGATGGACAGATTCGTTAAAATTTAACTCTCAAACCTGTGCAAAAATAATTCTACTCTCTATAATAAATATGCGTGAGAAGTTTGCAAATTATATACCACCGAGTTTTTTTTTTTTTGTACAGTCTCGTAATATAAAAGTTCTCCACTTTTTAACAATTATTACACTCAAAATTAAAAGTATGATATTATATAACGTCATAAGTTATATATTCGTTTATTTTTTTCTTTCTTATCTTTTCTTCACCAAGTAACCGCGGCCTTTCTCCGAAACTTTTATTAACCCCGATTGTTGGATAGGTGTGTCGGCCATATGTGAGTATAAATAATTAGCCTCTTGGTAATTCGCCGCGGTGAGGCACGCACGGAGCACCATACACCGCGTTGTGTTTATCAAGGGACAACAATTTCCTCCTTAATGAGAAACTCCTCGTTAGCTTGTAGCACGAAGAGAAAGATAGAGCCAAAGGTAGCGCGGTACAAGAAGAGTAAAACAAAATGGAAAATAAAATTTAAAAAAAGGGGAAATAAAAATACGAAACGATTCGAAAACAAGCCTTGCCCCTGCCCCCTTGTATGTACATATACGAACATACGCACGACGGGGTGTAGCGCAACTTAACGATAAGATGAAAAACCTTCGAACAGTATCGTCGCCAGTCACACGGCTCCTGCCCTTTATATACATATAACGACTTGAGACGATGATTTTACACTGATTATAAGATCTTCGAATCCTTTTGAGAATCAAGATTCAAAGCCTCGAGATTTATCGTCATTTTTACGCGGGGTCGTTGAGATCGTGCAGCAATTATGACCTTTGCAATGATCCTTTCTTGCAATGACAATCTTAGCTTGCCACAGAAGAAGATTAACAAATCTGATAAAATTGGATACCTCAAGATTTGACAAAGACAAAATCAAGATAGAATTTGGTCAAATTTTATCCAATCATGCGAAAATAATTTCCCTGGGACCTACGATACTTCCTTGCATTTTTTTTGAATGTAGAATTACTTATAGAAGTGAGTGAAATCCGAATCGCTTGAGCAAAAAAACGCTTTCGACTGTCCGTGACCTCAGACTTCACAATTTAATCGCTATACTCACGCATCCGTTGATAGAAAGAAAGAACTAGGAACTCCGGAATGTAAAGTGAGAAGCAGGTTCCTACAGAAGAAGCTAGATGGCGGGGTTGTCGTACCGAATTGTGACGTCAGAACGTGGCGCGAAATAAAGACAGATTCGAACGTTGCAGAAGTTTTTATCGATATTCAAGCCACTTTTTGACGTTTAATATTACTTCAATCAGCTGTTCGCATGATCAAAAATACGTCAATTTTATTCTAGTTGAATTTTGTTTAGTAGATGACTCTCCATCTCTACCAGGTGTTAATTAGTTTGAAAATATGATGATCTATATAAACGGTGATATATTCTCAGTTTGTTTTTGACATTGACGAAGTGTATTCAACGAAGGGATCTAATTGCGAGTAACTAGAAGTTGTAAATCGTGTTTTACCTGGCGTTGATTAATAGTTTGTACCTACCTACCTACTTTACACTTTCGAATAAGAAATATTCTATTTAATAAACATCACGGTACGCTGGTAGCTCGGTTTGCAATGCTGACTCCTATGTATACTGCATTACATTGCATTGCAGCATCGCTTCATCCTACCGGTAAAAAAAGAAAAAGAAAAAGAAAAAGAAAAAGGAAAAGAAAAGTCTGTCCCACTAAAAATAATCATTCAAGCAGGGTCTAAGAATTTGAATGATGTTTCTACGGCTTCTTTGATTTCACGTGTATAAGTTATTTACGGGAGTTATCACATCTGTCAAATATCGTGATCGCGGTAACTGACGCACGTCAGTCTCGATAAAACTTACATATTTCAATGTTTCGATGCGGTATAATGGATTCGGGGAAAAAAATCCCATCCCACAACTCGTCTGTGGATCTTCGATCACGTTTGATTAGCTGCAGTGGATGAGTAATAACGATTACACCCGATCAGATTCACCGCGGTGTGTGAATGATCATTGATGAAAAATTTCATTGTAATCATTTCTTTTTTTCCGTTATTTCTCTTCATCTCTCTTTCTCCCGGATGTCAAATGGAGGATAGAGCGATTTTCCAACATACGCGGTATAAATTATCGATATATATTTAATCGATCTCATGTTGCGGTTTCTACCATCGGAAAGAGGAGACCGCCGCAACTCGAAGAGGGAATAAAAGCGGTAGTGTAACGTCTCTGGACATACTCCAGAACGATAATCATCGGATATCTCGAACTGCCCTGGGACAAGAAAACGGGAAGCTTTCAAGATTCCAGTTCTTACGTGATCCAGTGTCGCGGTCCGCGGACGAAGTCGCATAACGACGAGGTAACAAAGAATCCTAAAGATCATCATTCCTTCATCCACGCTTTTACTCTATGGGTACCTAATACTCTTTTTCTGATCTTTATTATCCAAGATCTCATCTAATTTGTTAACAATCTTCAGTCATTTTTAACCACTTGACGGAATAATTAATGCCATTCGTCATTTTTCGGTAATTTTCAGCAATCTCGAAATATTTCACTTGGAAACTGACCACAAATTTTCAATCGATGATTAAGGCAGAGAGGAATAAATTTCAGCAATGATCAATTAAGGCTCGTCGCTCGCTATAATTTGATGAAATAGTTTTTTCTTGTTTCAATGTGAAAATCATCTTTTTTTTTTAGAATTTAAAAATTGTATGTGATTTTCGCAAATCTGAGAACGACCAGCTCGATTCAATCACTAAATTGACCGAAATTGAATGAACTTTTGAACTGCTGAAGAAATTTCGGTTATTTGGAAAAGAAAAAAAATCTAAAAACAGCATAACGAAAATTCTTGGAATACCGATCTGGAGATAAATGGATTCCGAAAAAGAAGTACAATGAATTTCCTCTAAAAGCGTGTCGAAAGAAGTCAGCATAGCCCCTTGTACCGGGTTTATTTTCGCCTCTGTCCCACCGAAAGTGGTATTTGATAGTTTTCTTTTGTTTTCTCTATGTACCTTATACCGGGATTCCGCGCACGTCGAAGGCCACGCGACTGCGGTACATACGTACACCGCGAAGATATCTCAGCGGAATGGCATGGGTACTCTCCGAGGATCGCTAACTTCCAGGAAAACGTACAAGACTCGAAGAACGCGTACGAGACGAAGGAAAAAAAAAATATCAAATTATTTTGTCTATGTAGTAATTTTTATTTTTCCTCTTTCTAGTTGTTTCTCGATTCTCGATTCATCTCCCCCTCTCCACCCCTTTTTCCTTCACCGCTATTAATTAATGTTAATTACTGCCGTTGTCACTTCTTTTTCATCGTCACATTCCTCCTCCTCGCAGAATATAATACCGTCTTTCTCTCTTGGTTTCTTGCTATCTTGCTCTCTTGCTCCCTGGGATGCTGGGAGGCGTCTCCCATCTGTCAGTCGGCGACATAGACCGTAAATTACAAATAGAGTATTATTTACGACATTTCCTCTATTCGACATCATCCCAACAGTCATGCAATATTTATCTGCGTTCCTTCTACCTATACGTGCGTCTATCACGATGTGGTACCCCCTTTAACACAGACAATCATACGGTATGGCGCTTGAATAGCGGGCGGCGTACGTACCTACATAGGGAACCCGCAACGAGCAACCGAGATCACATTTTTTTTTTTTTTTTT
>JAFFZH010008077.1:0-19596 GCA_018420115.1 Euura saliciscinereae | reverse complement strand
GCGACCTCATAATCGCCGAATTCTCGCCACTGTGCGAATATTTGTTGATGTATCGTTCGAACCACTGCTCGGCCCACTATGAAATTTTCAGACAACTTTTGGTATTGAAAAAGACATGGTGTGTAAAAATTCCAGCCAATTCGATTGGGGCACTTTTTTTGTTACTGACGATTTTCGAATATTTGTTACCAAAACTGCAGTTTCGCGAGGCACAAAAATTGCAAAAAATTATTTTCAGAAATTTCAAAGAAAGACGCGAAACTTTTGTATGAGAACTTTTTTCATTGCTCATCTGGATTTCACGCTATGTTGGCTTGCAAAATCGAAAACACGCTAAAAGCTGATTATTGACCAGCTGAAGTAAAAAAATACTTGGTCAGAAAAATCTGAAAAAATTCACAGTTGATCCTTTCAACGTGTACTTGCACTGTGTGAAAGGGCAAACAGATCGAAAGGGGTCAGGGAAATCGATCGTTGGATTTGACGTGGAAGCCCCCTTATACTATTTATCACCATTATCATTAACAACGTGAATATGTATTGGAAAATCGAAATTAAAAACAATCCTGCAATTCACGTTGGATCAAACTATTGAGTGAAAAATAAACCACGTGTTCGTATATTAATAGTCAAACTTTTATTTATTAGTATTAGTGAAGTTATTCGGTGGGTGTTCGAGGTTATGTCGCAACCTTTTGAATCAGCTTTCGAATTTTGTCGACGTAACCACGCCCACCGGCCGGGCACACTACCCCCAGCGCCGCGTATTTATAAGGGAATCACTGTCTAACATTAGCGGTATAGGGAAGTGTCACCGGGCTGGAAAAAATTCATGTGCGCTGTTAGCTGTAAGTGAAGACGCATCTGGAATGGATCTGACAGGCCATAACCTCGATTTTCGTGAATTTATCACCTTCCAATATACATTTTCTACGGGTAAAATCCACGTGGATATTCCGCAAGCCACACTTTATGTAAATGTCGCTTATAATATCAGATTCGTCCAATTCTGATTAGGAAAATCATTTATTTATCTCCAAATGTCTCGTTTTGACGTACAAATAATATGCACACGGCGTGAGTTGAACGTCCACGCGACTCCACCGTCAAACCGACAGATAGCGCGGCGATCGGCCCATTACGATATTCAACAGGCTTATACAACCCCCACACGACTTTGTCGTATATATCATAATAACGTCGAACGCGTGCCTTACTAGCGCGTACGACGCAATCCTTGAGGAAACGGAACGTGCCGTATTATTCTTAACAATGAATTATACTCGGCTGTTTAGGGTGTAGGGTCCAGGGTACCATAGTGTTTGGCCTTGCGAATGTACGACACATGTGTTCGTCGTTTGCTGTATAAGAATTCGTTCTCCATAATTGTGCAGAAATAGCCTACCGCTATAAATATGTGCTGGGATGTTTGGTGCTGTACGAATGTCGTCAAACAAATGTATTGTCTGCAATGGCAGCGGCAAATTTGTTGTACTGGCACACGACTGTCGTAAATCCAAAAATTTAAGCAATAAATAATTCCTCACTGGGTTAGGGAGTCAAAATTGAAATGCAGGGAAAAAGGAAAGACGTCTGTCAAACACGTGTGACTCTCTTCCGACAAGCTTACCTCAATTTTCTTTCAAAGAAGGAAGGTCATCCGGGACCGGATTTTGAGCGCGCTCAACAACGACAATCTTGTTTTTTACCATTTGGCAATCAAATTAGTTTTACTGTGGAAAATTTTATACTTTTTCAAGTTTTGCAAATCTGAAATTTCGTTGTTGCTTTGCAATTTGGTGAAGAACGGTTCAATGGTCAATACACTTTTATGACGAATTTGTCCTTTATAAGAATTCAATTCTTCAGCTGCAGTCTCTTCGGCATGTTGAAAATCAGAAGCGCCCGACGGGACCAAAATCTCTTGAACTTCTATCTTCTTTAACTGTATTTATTGAACGTCCGCCTTCTTAAACCTAGAATGATAAATGACTGGTATCTAGGTGCGAAATATGCAAACAGCTGTTAATGTAGCGCGGTCAGCAAATCACGATTTCAAAAAGAAAAACAATTAGTGGACACGCATCAATGCACCCGGGGAATAGAGGCAAACGAAATAGTGTAGAAAAAAAAAACCGTGAACAGAATTGTAAAAAAAATAAAAATATTCACGAAATCTTCGTTCCTCTCGTGCGAATCGAGCTAGAGTACAATTGCGCAAATCCTATGTTTATGACTATTTCAATTTATGTATGTATTAATTAAAGTACTATCGTAGTTTTGTGCCACTGGAAAAAAAGTTTGCTGTTTCCAGCGGAATGAAGTTTCGCCGAGAACGATCAGCTACTGTAGCGACACGTTTGGCACTGACAGGAAACTTTCGGTCAGCATAGAGAACTATCCTTGGTTTAGCTGTGACAAGTTTGTTTCTCGCTGAGGGAGCGATACACTCTGCCGAGAGCGCGATGATACGGCTACCGCAGCTATATTTCTCGCTGTATGCACGATACTTACTCTCGCGGCAGACACAGAATAGGGTTAGGTTGCCGTAGCTGGGAAGTGGCGCTGCTATCCGCGCGAACCACGTGACAGCTAAGGCAACCAGAATTCTTGCTGTCGGAGACAGAATTTTTTTTCAGTGATGGAATAAATCTAGGAAAATTATGATAATAATCAGTATACCTACTAGTTACGAAAGTTTGTCATGAAGTCAGAAGGTCCTTCTGCAGTCGTCGTCGCAATTTTATTGGGAGCAATAAACCTGCTTTAAGGAGGCTTCGGCAAGAGGTCCTTCGTCCTTACGGTAACGGTAGAGGAATACATAGGTACGGTGACCAGGGTGTTCCCGAGGTTCGGGTGGGTCTTATACAGTGGTCATCAAGGCCTGGGCAAGTAAACTGGTATGGGTATCGTAAATTTCCCAGTTTCGAAACAGCCTGTGTCAAAATATTTGGGATTGACACGGTCGCGAAAGAAAAACAGCCTCTCCGCTACGGTGACTTGCGGCGGATTACGATATACACGTACATTGGGTACAAACATATATCTATTCAGAAATACTCACAATAAATAGGTCTATATGTGCCAGAGTATTCTTTACAACAAATTACAAAAATAATATACATCTATACCAGATTCAGATCGGCAACACTCCGAGCTGTAGAATGAGTGGTACCGCCAGGCGCAGCGCAAAGAAAGTAATATAGTCATCGGTCTCACGCCCCGCCGATTTCTGGCTGCTGCCCATAATTCCCGTCATCAATTAATTCGAATGTTACTCAAAATCGAACCAACGGTTTGACGCCTAAGTCTGATTCAGCATAAAGAAAAAAAGTCAAGACGAACGGAGGACAATAAAACTTTGGAAGTTTCAGCAGTCCTCGGAGTCTTGGTCAAGATTTTGAAATCAGAAAGCCAAACCGTTAGGAAAACGCTGTTCGGCTTAAAAGGGTTAGAGATTTTGGTTTGGTGGCAAAAAAAAATTCGAAGAAGAAAAAAGTGCGGCACCGCTATTCGAAATTTGTGCCAGTCGGTTTCGGTTCTGGTGTAGCCCCGTACATAAGAAAAAGGTGAAAAAATGTTATGGACAGTCTTCGAAATGTCGGACACACCGTTACCAACCGCTATTTCACCACTTTGTTGACCCGCCTGTCAATTTTTTCTGTTCTGTTTCTTAGTTTCCTTTTACCTACCCAACTAGAGGTAAACTGTAATAAACCCTTGCGTACACATAAAACCGTTCTGTAGGTACGATTTTGCTTGGTCCTCTCAACGACAAGATTTTTTCCTCACCTCTTACGGATGAAAATAAAAGCGTAAGAATATTGACGTTGTTTCAAACCATCGGGTGAAAAAAAAATACTCTGGCTATAAATCTGTACCGTTATATTATCGTTGAGGACAGAAAATGAACGAATAACGCTGAAAAACAGGATGATTTAATAAATTCCTGAGATTCACATTTCCATTTCAACCTAGTAATAAGCGTGCTGAAAATGCAAGGTTTTCTATCTTCTATGTATCTTCTACCTTCGAAATAAAATGTCTTCCGTAAGGCAAAAGTCGAGCGTAGATATACCGTCTCTCGTGGTTCAACAGCATGACGAGGTATGTGCTGAAAGCGTACCAAACATCCCTCTACCATACGGCTAAACTCTCGACAAATTAGACGATATAATAAAATTTTGCAACGGTACGTACGGTGCTAATTAATTTCAAGAATGGTACCGCTGCTACCTTCTGAAGGTAACCATACATAACGATGTTACGAAATCCTTTGCCAATTATACTCAAAACTTGTTGCGATGGGAGCGTGATACACGCATCATACCTTTCGATCGGAAATAATTTTACGTAGTGATTTGAATCATTAAAAATGAATAAAAAATCAATAACTGAGATGGTCTCTTTTCCTGGAAGCTTCGATTTTAAGAACGGCGACTCCCTACCCCAATTGAAATATTATTTTCAATTCAGACTCACAGCCTCATAGGTTTCTAAAGTTGAACTTCAGCGAAAGTAATTCTCAAGTTAATTAACTGATACTAATCAGCTTCTAACGCTCTATGTATATATATATATATATTTTTTTTTTGGTTGTTCCTCACTGTGAATGCACACGTTTACACACGAGTGATTCCGAAGTTTTAGCATCAAGTTGATAAAATTTAAATGTCAAGAGAAATTGAAGCCGATTGTTGAGGAAAGTCAGTCCGCTGTCCATCAGCCACGAATATCCTGCACGGTACTTCTGTGCATTGATGTCTATCCGCTATAGGCATAGTACTCTAGAATGGGTCGGATACGGAACATTATGGACTCACCTAAATCGAAGGTGTTTATGGGTATACGTGAAAAAAGTGCGATTTGGAAGATTGCAAATAATCCTGATGACGGAAGTGAATGAAGAAATCACTACCAGTTTTGACGGTGTATATTAAGGAAATGTAATTTTGTGTTGCATTCTTGAGTGCGGGAAAGGCTTGTTAATGCAGTTCCTTAGCGATTCCGTTATATTTCCGTAAATTTAACAAACGATTAGACTACCCACTTACGCGGTGATAGTGATTCCATCATTTGAAAATAGATCCGCGTACTTGTCTTCGGTATCCAAGAGATTGACGTGGAATTTAATACCCGTTGTAACAAGCCAACATATAACAGTTTTCGAAGAATGACTAATCCATCGAAACCGAACACAACGATATACATAGTCTGAATATTAACAGATCTCGCTCATTTATCACCTCTTCAACGATATCTGTACTGAATTCTCAGAATTTGATGAGTCAAAGATGATGGAAAATTGAAAAAAAAAACATTTATACGTAATAATTAATACTCACATACATATATAGACATATATATACATATATATTTTTTAATAATTCAAATTACTTGCACAATAATACTTGCACAATAAGAGATTAGTGATCTGACTTTAATTATATTTCAGAATACAATCTATAAAAATCAACAATCACATATATGTACCAGGTATTAATAACTCAAGTATAGCATTGTGGTCGTAACAGGACAAATAACAGTACAATCTTTCAAGCGAAACCGTATCGTGACGCCAAAATCATCCTTCCGCATAGGGGCCGTCCATAAATTGGATCCATAAGGTAATTTCGATACATTTCTAACCCCCTCCCCGTGCCCCCCAATTTCTGAATATTCTGGCATTTTTATTACTTTACATGAAAATTGTTGTATTGGAAAGTAAAATAAGCGACCAATAGATAATTTGCAGTATGATAGTAGTGAATGGCGCGGATTTCCAACGTCCAATATCCGTATACATATTGTAGGTCTTCGCAACTGAAATCAAATCTAGAATTCGTTTCTTTTTGATAGATGTTGGTCGAGGGTTTCTTTTCTGACCGCCAGAAAGCCCAGGGATATATTGCCTCAATTAAAAAAATGCCATTCCTTATATTCTGAAGATCAGATATTCGCTGCAAAATCTTGGCCCTTTTACGAAAATTGCGTATCAAATATTAAATTCCAGACACACAGAATGTACAGCGGTCAGAATTAACCATACTGACTTTAATGTAGGTAGATCATTGAAATCAGCACTTTATAGGATCCACGGAGCTTTAACAGGAATGAAGTTTGTGGAACGGTGTTCTTTATTGCGATTCCTAGCAGAAAAAATATCATGTGAATTATACTTATTACTAGTTGCAAAAATTATTTCCATCTGGGTATTAATTCTTTTAACCTTGTCCGTCACCTGAAGTTCTAAGCAAGAAACAATGTGGACAGCCCCTCTTCTTCGTATTTCGAAGTCTTATTTACACCCACGCTAATATATTACGATGTAATGTGCGAGTCATTCGAGCATTACAAACCAAACGAAATAACTAATAACGGTTAAATACATCAGAAAGGTTTGACAAAAGATAACCTGAAGATAATTTCAAACGACGACGTTGTTTGCGGAAGGTGTTGCATTCTTCCGAGAATGTTGTGTTCTGCGTTAACTTGGCGTTATGCTTTCGGCCAGTACCCGAACCATCAACCTGAATATAGGTAATTATTGTATAGGAATCGACGCGAGCAAAATGATATCTCAATGCAAATTCATATTTTGAGCTTTCAGAGGTGAAAACTGAAAGACAAGTCAATTCGATGGGTCCTAAGGGAACAGACGTAACTCACAAAGTAACGAAGGAATAGCAATACTATAGAATTTTCTGCGTTTATACGCTTGTTCTATTCTGCACGGCAAGTTACGTCTCTTTCCTTAGGACCCGTCGAATCGTGTTTCTAGACTTATAACGGCCACTTGCAGCAGGGATATAAAATTGAAATTTTATTTTCAGATTTATAAATCACCGGAATCCCTCTTCTCGAAATGAACAAAACTCGTTAGCGGAATTCTTATAATTCTATTAGCCACATGAAACCTATATGCAGAGTGAATTTCTAACGCCTGTAAACCCGAAATCCAATACCTATGCATGCACAATTTACATTCGGCAATTACGAGATCCTTGAATGGTTATGATTTGCGGTCAACTTTAGCTAGTTTTATATTCCCTAAGAATTCACTCTGTACATTATCCCCAACAGGGTGGACAACCTTTTGCATCATCTTCCGCAATACGAATGTGTGTGAATGTTCGGCTGCGGGACTCCGCTTCCGCGTGCAGGACGTCGCGTCGGCAGCGACGTCGAGCGTCCGCTTGTCAGGTGCGCGGAGTAGGAAGAAGAGAAGAGAAGAGAAGAGAAGTGGGATGTAGAGGGGGAGGCCGACGGCTCGAAATTGTCAGAAAGGTGGGGGGGCCCAAGGAGGCCCCGAGTAGGGGCCCGTCCGAACCACGCAAGGCCCCTCACAGTAAGGGCCCACAGGCCATCCAGTTCGCTTCTTCGGTACTTTTACAAATTAGTCGAATTTCACTGCATTGCAAGGCGAGGAAGTGGTAGTAGCAGAAGAAAAAAAAATAGACACATAAAAATAATAAAAACGAAGACATGCTTCCGTGTACATTGTTATACAGGATACTTGAAAACTTGACAAAGTTTTTGAAAAATATTATTTTTACACCAAATTAAACTCTGTGTGAGAATAATAACATCATTTCATTTTTACACCCTATACGTAGTAGATGAACAAAAATATTAAACATTTTGACAGCTGTTCGTTCATGTGACAAACGACAACATTCATTAAATTCTACATTCGGTTGAAAAATAAATACGCTAAAGAAAAACGAAATAAACAGTGGTGTACGGTATAAAAAGAGAAGGAAGTGCGAATAAATGAATGAAAACAAAAATATAAACAAACAAATAATCAATAAATCCGGTGAAAAACAAGAAAGGTGGCGATACGTTGTTATAATTCGAACTGCAACGGAAATTATCTGAAGACAAGAAGAGGATCCTCGTTTTGAGTTGATGTGAAAACTGTGCAGGAAAGGACTAAATAAAAGTTATCAAAATTTCGAATAGAAGTTCACCTTGTTCGATCCTTTCGATACGATCGAAATACCGAGTGCGTAAATATTGTTATAATAATTTGAACCGTGTGTGTGTGCAGTGTACACTGCAGTGGACAGACGGACTAGACCAACGGACTCATCAAGTATACTGCACACGATTCAAAATAAAGAAAAAAAGAAAAAAGATTATTAATACACGTACGTATATATATATATATATATATATACATATATATATATATATTCGTTATCAGTTGGAATGTGCAAGTTGACAAAAAGCCACGAAATTCGGTGATCAGTGATCCGTGTGCAGTTACCACTGGATAGCTATTATATACGAAGACGTCAGGCTCCTCACACAAATCCACTCTGGATACCACGCTGCTTATATGTAAGTATCAACATTAAAAAGTAACAAATTTACGACTATTTTCAATATCCCTTCATCCCCCTTTCTGTTATCATTGATACAGTTATATTCTATAACGACAATCAGATTATGATATAGATTAAACCGTAGCTAATTGTTATCAAATTACTGTTGAACTTGTCCTCAAACTCGACGGGGTGGTTGCCACGGCACATCAATTAATCGATGCCACCACCGCAGCACGTTCGTGTATATCGCGTGGTTCTTTGACATTTGCGCAGCGAAATGAGCATTAGGTATTCGGGGGACTGGCGCGGTGGCGGAGGCTGTCGACTCCGTGAGGTATACGGTGAAATTTCTCCTTTACTCGTGACGGTGAATAATCGCGGTGAAATGGTAGTGGTACAAACGAGGTTGTAGACTTTTTCAACAGCGTGGTGGCCGACCCCGCTTCGTCCCCAACCGATTCCAGTACCGCGCGGCAGTAGCAGCTATTGGAGAACGCTGTGATATATGTTCGTTCTGTCAGTGGGCACCACGCCGAGTGTCAGGGCCGCGTATCGCACCGCACCTCTCCTTCCGGTAACGGTGCGTAAACGAACTGCAACCGTGATAAAAGGAAGGACATTGTTGGTATTGATATCGTTGTCAGATTTTTCGAATTGATAGCCAATTAAACTCTCGAGTATTTTGCACCAGGAGAACTAAGATCTGGACTAAAGATAGGACTCCATCGAAATCATTTTCGGCGCGGCCCTGTCCTGTACAATTTAATTCAACCTGCTTGCCCACTGCCTTTCTTTCTCCGTCTGGACGCTGTGGCTTTGCCTCACATTTGCTGTGTACATAGCGGGCACGCACACACGTGTGACAAGGAAGGACGGAGGCAGTGGGTGAGACAACTGCGAGCGAGAGAAATAACGTTACCGGTGGGGGATGTAGAACCGGCGTTCAATCAGGAGTGGGGGAATACCCGATAGTAGGTCAGTGTACCACATCGCGCGCAGAGGTCTTCCGACTAGTGTTGCGGTTCCGCAAATACTTGCAGAGCATGGGGAAGCGTGGATGTGCGCTACGGCCGCGCTCCGCTTGTTTCAATGAGCGAGCGAGAGGTGAAAAGGGGAGAGAGGCCGTATCGCCTGCTCCGAGTCCCGGAACTTCCGCCCACCTCTTCGGACCACGACCAAACGTCGGTGTTCGCGATATAGTCAACCATCCCGCGGCCTCCTCGGGGGCCACCGACGGGACCCATTGTCTCTATAATACCTTACCCGTGACCTAGAACCTCAGGAAATATATGAAGATGGCGAGCAAACGAGTAGAGTAGAGGCGCGAGACTCCGTAATGGAACGCGGTTGGGAGGACAAGGTCAAGAGGTACTGGGCAAGAACATCATCGCTGTACAGTTAACGTTACGCCCCCGCTAACAAGAATTAGATTTTATTCACGTCCGAGTGACTTTTAAGACCTTTTTTTCTTTATGATTATACAATTGGGGTTAAAACAATCGTTTGAATCTCCGTAAAAGATTTATCCATTAGCAAAATGAAATAAACCACGATACATGGATTTTAAACGGAACAACACTCTGTGGTAGTAAAAGTCAGCGACTGGTGAGACTACTAGAGTCGCGTGGGTAACACGAACGCCTGCATAAGCGGGTCGTTCGTCAAAATTTTTAGCACCGTTTCTGCCCCGTTAATTATAAGTTCGATTTGACCTGTTCTTGTTTAATCGTCGAGTTTGATTAGTCTAAGAATTCGTGCGCCCCTTGGGGTTGAGAAGCACCGTTGAGATTACATCGAGGTGTATATACCTATGTATATCTATGCATGCAAGAAAACAAAATGAGTAAAACAAGACCGATCATTTCGAGCGAGTGAGCTAAGACATAGCAGTAGCAATGAACACAAGTATACAACTACCTACTCTTTGACCTACAGCCACGGAGCTGACGAACTGAAGGGAATAGAGATAGGGACGGGTCATTGGCGATTCTAGATTCTGTAACGGAAGGCTATAATAAGTCCTGTATTGTAATTAGCAATTACACCTGTACCTATGCGTCTACTGTCCGCGTGTACCAAGTTAACGTAGTCGGTGCTAAATGTATAACCAGTCCAAATACCGCTAGGCCCAGATAAGGCCCTCATTTGTCGAGTCTCGGTACCCTGTCGCGATGCGATCGCTAATTATTATTATTGTTATTATTCTGAATGCGGTTTTATAATATGGGTTACGGGGGGAGCAGCTTACAACGCCGATATCTGGTGCGGGACGATAATTTTACTTTGGAACACATTTTTTTCAATTCAGTTCTCATACGTATTATGCGAACTTTGTTCAATCCATCTAAAGTATAGTAACAAATTTCTATCACGCACGTATTATGCTACCAGATATTCAAATCCCACCGGATATAGAATTGAAGAAGTGAATTTAGAGCCCCTTATTATACGCACCTAAGATCGCGTGAGTAAACATAAAAATAATGAGCGTAGACAAGTTCGGAATGTGGGTCGGTTTAGGGTTCGCACGCGCCATTTTCGCGTTGAAAAGGAAAGCGATCTTACGTGCGCCTAGCAGAATCTTCTATAGCTTAGCTTAGGCTCTCTGTCAACGGGTTAACGGTGCTTCGGCCTACTTTGGCTATACCCCCAACTCGCGCTTCCCATATACCCACAGACATACCGCACAGTTGTATGCAGGCAGAACCGCGTACGTATGCGCAATTATAATGCTCAGGTAGACTATAACATGTATATATTTTTTTTAATTCGTACGATCTGAAATTATTTGGCATAAAACATGAATTTTGCGAAACCGAGGCGACTACGTGCGATCCTAGCGAACGATAATGAATTTGATCGATCTAAGTAACCGAGGTTTAGGTGTGTAAGTGGTTGTTGAATTCGTCCGGGCTGGATACCCAGTGATCTCATTGACAAGTAGCCCACCATTGTCGTAGGCCCAAAAAGTGGGACTTGAGCTGGGAAGCGCAACGGACCAGAATGGCGAAGAGTGGCTCCCGCGCCATTGGATAACGGTACCGGGCGCGTCACGGTTCGACGCCCCCCACCGCGACGCCCTCCATGGTCGTTGGTTGCCCTCCCTTCAGACAAGGACGGACTAGGTGAAACACCTCGAGGAGGGACCCACGGGGAGAAAGAGATGAAGAGAGAAAGAGTGAGAGTGAGACAGAGATGGGCCTGATTTGCATGATGTCGTGTAGTCCGACATGCGGATGCGTGCACCTCGATGACCTCATTCGATTTTAAGAATCGCCTGTGTCTCCCCAACCAGCATCTTCTCAAATCGCCGTTATAGAAAGGAAATCTGTATGATGCCCAGCAGAGATATCCCCCAAAATGAGAAAAAGGAATACCCAATAATATGATCATTTGAAAGAAGTGAGAATATAAGAATTGGTCGATTCCTGGTTTTTCCTGCTGTTTTGCGTATTCCTGGTATAGTTGTCGAAAATTATATTGACCGTTGGTGAATCCTGATTCGCCGATCGAAACTCAAACTGCAGTACAGGTAGAGAAAAAGGGTCCGCGAGCAAAACAATTTGGTTGGTGAACCGATGAGGGGTACCCGTCCGTGGCTGGCTCGTGTGCCACTGACCTAGTTAGCAGGAGCAAGTCTTTCTTCTCGAGCAGGAGTGGGGTTGAGGTACTCGATTCCTCGCTCCGTGGTTTGGCAGCGCGCCGTCCGGTCCTCCCGACGGATATACCGATCACGGATCGTTCCTTGCGAGGCGGGCCTCTGAAGCTCATACATACAACTAAATGCATATTACATACTATGCATTTGTTATTTTTGAGATCAGAAATTGGGATTCGCCGAACTGTCCTATCACTTATCCAAGGCTCGGAGGAAATACATTTTATACAGGATTAGTTTGTCAGGTGAAATTGATCGCATATGGCTAACGCGTTCCGGTGTTATTTTCTATGTTCCAGGTCCTCGCGGGGCCGTTGGAGGCTGCAGCACCCCCGGCAGTAGAGTGGATCCCTGGTGGAGCCCTGGTCCCTTCTATCCCCCAGGCCCCGGCCGCGTTGACGAGGGGCCCAGGTCATCGTCATCGGCGACCTCGATCGTCAACTACGGAAGCCCAGCCCCAACGAGCGCAACGAACCCCAGCTCACCGGCGCCCTCGTACTCGCCGTCGGGCTCAACGCTCTGCAGTCACCACGCGGGGATCGTCGTGTCAACCTGCAGTACCTCGAGGATCGCTATATCACCCCTCGACGTTGGACCAACCTCGACTCTAGGCTGCCTCAGGCAGCAGAACGACTCGGACCAACAACGCGACACAAATGTGGCGGTGATCTCGTCGGGCTACCACCACGTCTCTGCCGCGGCAGCGACCCAGAGCAACGTGCTCTCGGCCCTGCTAGCAAACACCTCGACGGCCTCTGACGTGAACGTGCAACAGCATCAGCAGCAACAACAGACAGCGCCGAGTTCTCAATCGCGCAACGCGATATCAACTACCCAGAGCAACATACTTTGTTCGTTGCTCGCTTCAACCGGCGTACAAGATCACTTCCCAGGAGGCAGCACAGGGCCCGAACCAACGTCCCCGGACTCGCTCCACAGTATTTTGTCCTCTCTCAACGTGAGGATCAAGTCCGAAGAGGCACCAGACACCGGACCAGGATCTAGTCAGAGAGGTTCTTCGGACGGACCCTGCCCCTCGGTCCGTGACTTCAACACTTCGTTGTTGAGCTCGTTGCTATCAACATCCCGCGTTTCTACGTCGTCGACGAACGCCGACGGCACCTCAACTGTAGCCTCGATAAAGTCAGAGTACAGCTCTAACCTATCCAACGAACGGACCAATTGCTCGTCCGGTGGCGTCAAGGTGGAATATTGCTGCGACGTGCTCGAAGATCCGGACGAAAATCTGGCCGCCACATCTCCCTACAACGTCATAACGACGTCGCAAAGTCGTCACGGTAATAGATCGAAATCCTCGAATCTTCAGACGAGCGTATTGTCAAAGGAAGATCTTCGCAGGATCTTGCAGTCTGCTGGATCAACACGCTGCGACGAATCTTCGCCGTCGACGTCGGATCTAATCAGTGAAATGAAGTACGAAACCCAGCAGCCTGGGCCGGGGGGAGCGCCACCTCACCTAAGCGGACCAAACTCAGGCGTTGAACAGTCCCATCATCCTGGACAAGGAAATAACATGGTCGGTGGCTCTCCTGCGGAAGTGGTAGGGGTGGACAGTCTTCTGTTGTCGCCTTGGGGTAATGCGGGAACTGACTTTCTCGAGTCTGCTGACGTTAAACACACCGCAGCTGGATTCCAGGACGCGTTGGATACATATCTGCTCGGAACTGCGGTCGGTGTCACCTCCCAATCCCTCGCGGAATTAAAACCCTTGCCACCGTTCACCGGGTACACTGGACACCTGAGCATTAACGGTATCTCCGGTCACCATTTCCACGCCATAGCGCAGAGACCTGAGGGCCTCCCGTCCTCTTCCCCGACACCATCCTCGAATCGGGAATATCACGAGTCCCCTGTTGTTTCGTCGAGCACACCTTGCCCCCAGGGAAGCACGAAGCAACTGCCACAGTCGACACTGCAAGAGGATTACGACATCGAAGATATCGCGGCGATAATCGGTTCCGCGATAGCCGATACCACCGTTCCTGGTGGCGGAAATGGACCTGGTTCAGAAAATGACTTGGACTATAGGATAGACTTGGACTATGGTTCGTGGATAGAGGCGGCTTGTTCGCCGAAGGCACAGCAGCAACAACCGCAACAACAGGACAACAACACGTCGTCCAGTCCGTTTTCACAGATTTATGGCACCCACAATAACACATCTAATCAGTCGCAAAATACACAACATGGACTGTTGCATTCTATTTTGACCGCGGCGAATTATGCCCCACCTGTACAAGGCAGATTACAGCCTAATAGTAATAGTCTGCAGAGTCCATCATGCGGTGAAACACCTTCTTCCACGAGTCCGTATCCGCCCCTGAGTCCGCCTGAACGCGTCTCGACATCTTGTAGTCCGGACCATCCACTTCATCCGACGTTTGCAGCGCCACCGGGGCCCAGGAAACGACCCAGGGCTCCATCGGGAGGACAGAATGCTTCGAAAAAGAACCCGTCCACCACAACTGGATTACCGTATGGCACAGAATCTGGTCTCATTGGTGGTAAGGAGAAGCCAGTACATAGGTGTTCTATTTGCAACCGGGGTTTCTTGAACAAAAGTAACATTAAGGTACATCTGAGAACGCATACCGGTGAGAAGCCCTTCAGATGCGAAGTTTGCGGTAAAGCGTTCAGGCAGAAAGCACACTTGATCAAACATCAACAGATACATAAGAGAATTGGACGAGACTAGGAGCAAGGAACGTAGCGTGGGGTATGACAGATGAAAACCAGATTGAGAGACGAGAAATTATGATAATTGCACTCGTGCAGGAATATGTGCATTCGCACGTTCCTAAGACACTTTGATGCCGCAATAGCTGAGATAACTGAGTCTGGTCATTGAAGATTTCGTCTCTGCAGACATATTTCAATCGGTGCAGCAGAAACATTCTTTGATCACAAAATAACCTATCACACCGGTCAAATGATAGTACAGGTGTGGTAATTATAACTGTATCGAATGTCTTCTCATTAGAACGCAGTCAGTCCTTCAGTATAGTCGATACACGATCCTGCAGGGTGACGTCAACCGAAGTAATTACGTTAACGATGCCGCTGAAGTCAAACGCTCAAATCCGGATAAGCTCGGCATGGGATGGTAAAATAATATCTATGATCCGACGTGAAAGTCTATTACCTAAATTTTGATTGTGGACCCAACGAATCGCCGGTGGGTAAGTGATCTTCAAGCGAATCGCGGTTATCTTAGCCTCGTCAAGGTATGAAGCCTTGTGGCTAGACTTCCGGTCGGCATACAAAAAGGGAAATATTTATTGATAAACAAAAAAAAAATAAGCAAAGTATAAAAGATTACCTACCGAATGGGTGATCTGAAAAATATAGTGATATATGAGAAATAAAGAGAAAAAAATTATTTTTGGTGCAGACAGGAACTGCTCAGTGTAAATAAAATCGATCACGGTATCGATGTATAATTAATATATTTATACGTGTATGTGTGAGTAAATATTTTACCTACTGTACACTTATAGATATATACATATATACAATATATTTATATTAATATAATTATTTAATATTAATCTATTATGTTCTATTAATTGTTCCGTTATTTATATTCCTTCTATATTATTACTACCCTCTATAATCTATCTATTACTATGTCTGTTATGCCGTATTCTATCCTTCATTATTTATTTCACTACTTTTATTTTCTCTTTGTACAAAATATCCGTGAACACCGTTCATTTCCTCGATGAAATATTTTTTCTGTAGAACACTCGATGTAAAGGTTGAAAACAAAAAGTAGAAGGAACAGAAATAGGAAGAGAAAGAGAAAAGAAATATTGTTATTTACGTTTTTACATTTTCGTCAGAGTCTCTAGAGTATAAGTTAATCTTATCGTTTTGTTAGGTCCAACATACGGGTTTTTATAAGGTATAAACAAATAAATACAAACTGTTCAATACTGTGCACAATTTGTCGTTCACCGCGAACGTATAATGCTATACCGCCTAGAAATAGTGCATTAATAGTTCAATTTTATTTGGAGATGTTATAGCGAGTACCTTCCCCACAGTATATCGTAGTCATATCTAATTCTTTTTTTTCCGTTCTCGGTTTTTGAGCGTACCTCAATACGTCCGCGGCAATCATTTCTTCTATCATAACGAATGTCGACTATTTTTTATCACCAGTTGATTTATCTTGTAAAATTAGAAACTAATTTTCTGTGTGAATTTTGTGTTATCGAGTTGCTTCGTACTTTAATCCCAACAGCAACTCGTCGAAAACGTATGTGAATATTTCACTTTTTTTGCCTAATATAGTATGTGTGGTCGGTGATTGCAATTTGTAAAATAAATTTAGATATGCATACCTATTTATAAATTTACGAATTGAAACTGTTATTCCATAAAAACAAAAAAAACAAAAAAACAGCTGTCCATTTCTTATACTCTATCTCT
Source organism: Euura saliciscinereae (assembly GCA_018420115.1). NCBI lineage: Eukaryota > Metazoa > Arthropoda > Insecta > Hymenoptera > Tenthredinidae > Euura > Euura saliciscinereae. The sequence goes on along the minus strand of JAFFZH010008077.1, from coordinate 3,150 downwards.
CTGCTTCTTTATTATTTATCGAACTCTTTTGTCGCCTCTGATTCTCTTTTTATATCTATTTATTGTTTCCCTATCCTCCGCTATCCTTTCTTACACTTTTCTTCCATTTCATTATTTATTCAAGTACTTGGCTTTTTTTTAAATCTTGTTGTTGATGTTACGGATTTGCTTATTTTCGCTGTCGGATCTGGCCGTAATTCTGTTGTTTGTGTGATCTTGAATCTCTGCGGTATAATCCTTGTATATGAGATGACGAATATGAAGAAAAAAACATTTTAATTACGAGTTTCAGATTGAGGAAAATAAGGATACAACAAAAATATTTTATTTGTGTAATAAACTATCCAATTGGGGCAATTTTTTGTTTCTAAATTGCTCGCAGATCTCAATTCCAAATTTCGGTCTTCGCGATAAGTTTAGCGAAGATTTAAGAAAAAAAAGTGACAAATATTTTTTTTTAAGTGCTGATCTTGTATTTTTTACTTTTGATTTCTTCGCAGGGGGGGAAGGGGGCCTAAAGGCGAAAAATACTTTATCAGTGTGGCGACTATTACTCGGTACCTAGCGTAGCTGGCTACGCAAAATTGTTATAGATTGTTAACGAAATTATTTAATATTTACGAGAAAATATAAGAGAAAGTCAGAATCAATAAATAGGTAGTATCCAAGCGTTTTCTTTTGAAATGCAAGAGAATGATCTATGCTATAGAAATCATCGCAATGCTTCAAGAATGGTGTGTAATGATTGTTTTCTTATTTTTTTTTCAATACAGTATTGTATTTATCTAGAAATAATTTAGTGTAGGTACTTATTACCTACGATAAATTTAGTTCTACAGAATATAAGTTTACACGGAAAAAAATCCATTGTTGATATTTTTTTCACTGTTTACCTAATTAATTACCAATCACCTATTATAATAAATAAATAAATGAATAAATGTTTGTTAAGTTTTTGAATCTGGCCTGTGCAAATTACGGCTGTACAGGATATCCAATAAATACGTCATTCTTTAATACTCATCGTCGTATAATATATGATGCACGATTATTGTTTTCTTCAAATTATTTTTAGTATCATTTTCTCTATCAGTTATACATACAGTACTACACACGGTGTACATTCCAAATACCCAACTACGTACACACCTATTTACGAACTTGATTCCCATTCTAGATCTCACGATACATATGTGACGCTCTATTCGATCGTCATCTCAAACATATCATGCTGCAGGGAAAAGATCGTTCATAATTGACAACTACCAAGATTTGTTGTTTCAAGTTCTTTCTCCATATGTGACGATAATAATATGTCCTGAACACACAAAAAATGTAGGACTTATCAAACGGCGGTATTGTTTGAGCATAACAAATAATCCCGCAGAACTGCAACGCAACGCCAAGGCATCTTCTAGGCGTCTTCTAGGGGTCTTGAGGTCTCGAGGTCCTCAGGTCTTTAAGGTCTTCATCGTGGAGGCTGGACCGAGATGCCTGCATTATACATATGTGCGAGTAGAGTTCACCAGTATGTATCGTTAGCTGTGGGACTCTTTCGGAGCGTGGTTTCGAGTTTAACAGTTAGAGGCTAAACATCTCAGGACTTGGTCGACCTACGTGTAGCGACTATAGTCACTGCCGACTAGTAGTGCCTTGTGACCTACATTTTCGGACCTGCTAGGACCGCCGCACAAGATACCTCCACGAGTCTCTCCACTCGAGTCCAACACGATCCGCGGTCCACAGTGGGTCGAGTCTAACTTCTACAGGTTACAATATTTTCGGTACCTAAATATTGTTCAAAGCGAAGAATCATTCACAACGCTATAACAGAGATTACCTGCAGAAAAAAAATACATTGAAAAATCGTAATGGGATATTCCTAGAATAAGTAAAAGTACGATGATTCAGCAATTAAAGGACACGCAAATAACATTTTCTGCTCGAAAGACGGAACGTGGTCGCGTGGTCCTCTTCGATTAGTTTCGACTTCTCTTTTCGCGTTCCAAAAAAAAGGAGAAAGGATGCACCTTGCGACAAATACATGAAACCATCTCAAACAGATCGTAGAATTTTGAGAGGTTCGTATTCATGCGGGATCCTTTCAAATAAATGGAATCAAACTGGCAAATTTTGCTATATACATATATATATTAGCATTGAAAATGCTTTCGTTTTCGGGTCAGTAGTGAGGTCTGTGGGATCAAATCTTGAAATGATGCAACGGAAGCGATGCAACGAAAGCAATGCAACGGAAGTGCGTAATGAAAAGTTGAAGGAATAAATAAAAGAACAAAAACAATAGACCGAGGGACATTTAGGTGATGTAGATTTCACTGTGCACATAATGATTCTTAGTGTAATCATAGATGGCAATAGTAATAGCGCAGCATGTTAATTAACCGCTGCGTGAAAAAAAGTTTATAAATAAATAAATAAATGAACAAAAACAATAGAATGAGGATTTCGGTAATGTAGATTTCACGGTGCAAATGATGATTCGTAGTGTAATCATAGATGGCAATAATAATAGCGCAGCATGTAAATTCATAGGTTCAGATGAAAAAATGCACGAAAACTAAGATAACGAAGGACATTTTCAATGCATCAGCTGCTTGCGTTACATGCAAGATCTGTATTTTTATATATACTTTCCGCTCGCATGTACGTCCGACTACCGATATCTTTTCATCGCATAGACAGTCCGGGCACCCAGCTAGTTTTCACATCCGCAATCGTCTTGATGTACGCACGATATACCTACACCCACGAGGATACGCGACGTCCCATGGTGGCTGGATCTGGTATGTGTGTATGTGGATGTAAACATTGTCGTATTCCTACGCGTGTATACGCTTATACTTCTTCGGCACAAATAGTTACCAGCGGATCAGGCCGCGGAGTATAGCGTTTTAAGTTAAAGAAAGTCTTTCACCGAGCGACGAAGCGCGTCGGGTATCTATAGTGTAGCCAGTTTCGTGCCAGGCAGCGCAGCGCTGTTCCACTTACGCGGCACACTTACTCGGTGCAGTTCAGGATCCTGCCCGATGCAGAGTTGCGTGTGTGTGTTTCTTTTCGTGCACACTTCACTTCTCGCGCGTATAAACACAGTGATATCACACACACACACACACACACACACACACACAC
>JAFFZH010008076.1:25282-43026 GCA_018420115.1 Euura saliciscinereae | reverse complement strand
AAAAAAAAAAACGGCCGAACTATAGGTACAGTCTCATTGGAGTAAATCTTGATAGTGAATTCTGATCTGCGGAGGCATGAATTGCGTAGCACATCGGTGAGGCATTTCCGTTATTTTTTCAGCAATCATTTTTTATTTGCTTAATTCAGAACCAGGCCTCGTTACATTTAAGAAAAATATGTTCTTTCTGTTGACAAGACGCCGACAACGGAACGCACAGACTGGTCCGATGGGAAGGACTCTCATAATTCGATAGAATAAATCTTTCTAATGTATTTCAAACAAGAACCCCCCAGTTGTAGAAACAAGTAATTAAGAACTTAAAAATCTATAAAAAAATCTTACATACATACATACATACATACAACGCAAGCATCCCAGGCATTGAAAATGTCCCCAGCTGTTTTTTCATCTATGTTTCGATTATCTTTTGTATCGTTTCATTTTGATTTGCCCTTGCGAAAACGAGGTGTGCAAGGAATGTAAATTGGAATTATAACGAAGTGTGACCGAAGCGTTCAGCAAACGTAAATTGTTTCAATTTACATCTTTTTTTTTATCGTGAACAAAATCGCGAACTTCACTTTTTTTCCGTTCACGATATTTTTTCATTCGTTCCACAACCGTCAGAGTTCACCGTTCACTACTGGAAAGATCACTGGACTAAACGTCTTCAATAGTTCAATACTGCAGTCAATAGTTTCTACAATATATAGTGGCTTCATATCAATCCGTTCATTATTGGAAGGATATCTGGAACGACTTGTTATGGTCTTTAATAGTTCTCTGTAACTACACACTACACAGGTCCAATAGTCACTTCATGGTCATTATATACTGACAAAACTATTGAAAAACCACTCGAACTATTGGAATTTTCGAAGAACTGCTGAATTCCTCAGTAGTTTTATTAGTGACTAATTTTATTAGATTATAAAGATTAAGTGGTTCAATAGTTGTTTTCCATACGGGATGTACATTTTTGTAATTTTTCATATAAATTTGTAGCTTTCTACTTCCGAAATCATAGTCTTCAACCGACAAAATATTGGTACTACAAACATCTACGAAAGTCTACGAAGATCTACGACCGAAATGAAGCAAAATCATGTTTCGCAGATTTTCGTCGTTGTTAGAAGTAAACGTCGAAAACGAGAAAAACGTGTCGATGTAGAGTTCTCAACTTCCGTACCTTACCGTTATTGATTGTGAATGATGACTAACATATTCCAAATGTGACTGATTGATTGACGTAATACAAAGTTGAAGTAACCCTACTGAAAAAGATATTGATACACTAGGGCTTGGGGCTTCCTAATGAGTGGCCCCTCTAGTGATCAGCGGCTCCTCCGGGGAGGAGAGAAGGGAAAGGAGTTGCGGTTGTAGGGGTTTAATAGATCACAATGACTGTTGGGTATCTGCTGCTTTATTAGCTGTTGGCTGGAGGTCTTGCTCGGAGCGCTGGGCTGAAAGAAGTGAACTGTAGTGATGGGCGATGTTTGCCTATTAATCGAAACGTTCGATGTTTTTTTTGAAATAATCGATTATTTTGAGCCGATGTTTTTGAGATTCGATTAATCGATGTTCGATGTTTTTCTCGAAACATCGACGCCATTTTGGGCGCCATTTTGGACGCCACCTGCAGTCTTGCAGACTTTCGCAGTTTCGCGAAAACGAGTGGAAACCGCCGTGAATGGTGTATTGGCGTGGGTTCGGATAATGATACAAAATAAAAATCTGAAAATTATGGTTACAGTGAATAAAAAGTGTTTTTAATATTTTTAGTTTTTATCTAATTTTTCAAGTACTTTGACATCTATGTATAGCTTGTCACCTCTTAGCTGTAAATGAAAAGCAGTATTATGCCGCCCCCCCCCCCCCCCCCCCCCCCCCCCCCAAAAAAAAAAGAAAAGAAAAAACATCGATGTTTCGATTTTTTTTTCACTAATCGATTAAAAACATCGATGTTTTAAAAACATCGATGTTTTAAAAACATCGATTATTAAAACATCGATTTTTTTTCTCAACATCGCCCATCACTAAAGTGAAGAGCTCTGCGCCGGGCTCGGCCTTATATCCCCCGCCGGCGGCTCGTGGAGAGAGTCCGCGCAAGCGCGGTGCGCGTGGTTTAGGCGGGTAACCTTAGGTTCCGGGCGGGAACGCCGGGTATTGGCGGTGCGTTACGGTTTTAGTGCGGTGAGCTGCCGTCGGTTTCCGAGGGCGGCTCGGAGCTGAGTGTGTATCTAGCTGCCTGCATGTAGGCGCTCGTAGGTGTATGGAGGGTGGCGTGTATCAATATTGTAAAATATTACATGAAAAAGTACATAATAAATTTCATATAGTTATGATTGAATTGATGATATGAATTATCATGTAAATTAAGAATGTTGTAGATCATTATGTACTTCATCACATGATTTTTTCTGACCCTTACCTTGTACAAATACACATAATTTATTATCTAATCTGTTGTGTGATGTTTCACGCGAGTTTTAGCCTTACGAGTTCCAACTTCTCTAAAGAGACTCGAAATCAATCACAGTCATATCAAAGCTTATGAATTTAAAACTTGGTACCTATAAGGACGAGGCGGACGCCGGGGTACGATCACAGTCTAGCGAAATGGCAAACAAGTTCATCGTCTTCGTAGTATTCGGTACTGCGGCGCAAGCCTCTTTGGCCGCACCGGATTTTTAAAACGCTCTGGAAAAAGCCAGTAGGAAGTCTATGAGAGTTCTAAAACAGGTACTCTAAAACTCAGCGTTCTAAAACAAATATTCAAATAGCGCAGGTGTTTTAGAACTCTCATATGCGAGGCTAGTGTTTATCTTGGAGGCTGATCACATCCATCAACTGGGTGATCCAAGTGTGCGATTTGGAATGGATTCACTCAGCCGATAATAATCAACGAAGTGACACGAAAAGGAATATAGCTATACACTGTCAAAAAAATCTGTTTGAAATTTAATATACATTTGTTGGAAGCATTTTCGCAGATACAGTCTACGAAAATTAAAATACGACACTGAAAATTAAAGTAGTGGTATTTAAATAATAAATTCATCGTGTCAACTCCCTAAACACTGGTGCACTAAATTTAATAAATTTGGACATCATTATTCAATTCATATCGAGCGAATTTCACACACACATGAACCAGAAAACAAAAATTGATAATTGAATTTACTGTACTGGTTCAGTAACTTTATAGTCAACGTGTATTAATAATGTTCAAGGAGAGAAATAGGTAAAAAATGATTGTTTTAACTAATTTTCTACATTATACGTGACTGTCGAATAAGTTTTAACTGTTTAGGGTTAACCTGAACGTATGAAAACGTATTCGTTTTGCTTGAAAAACACCGCTGTGTTTTTGGACCGGCCGGGACTCGAACCGTGTACGCTCGCTCGTTCGGATTACTAGTCACACGCCCTACCTACTACGCCTCGAGGCAATTTCAAGACTTATTGTCATGAAATTCGAAATCAGACTCCAAATTTGAAAGTCTCTTACGTAAATTCAGAATTGGCTGTTGGGAATTTCAAAACCGAATAGTGAAATTGATAGAGATGTATAGCAATTCCGTTCGATACACTATATTTTTCATAATAAAAGACTGATAGAAATTTCTCACACAAGTGTAGAGTAATTTTTGCAGAATATTTAGTAAATTAAAAATACGGTTCTGTAATCTTAGAATGAAAATACCGTTACTATACAACTCAGCAAATTCCAAACACGGTTCAATATTTTCCCATTCAAGTTCAGTGAAATCAAAAATGTAATTGCGAATTCAAAGAAAAAGCTTAGTAATCCCTTTTGCCACACCAAATTTGTAATTTTGCAAGACTTTTTCGTGGTAAATGTGTCGTAAATTTACGAACATTTTTTACTGCAGTGTCGGGGAAAAGTGATACCCATCCGTCCTGCACACATGGTGCGATTCTTCCGAATCTTTCGGACAATGAAATGACAAAAATTCGCTGCGGGTTGCAATGAATTTGGGAGAAATAGTATCGTTACAAAAGTAATGATATTTTTGTATCAAACTCCGCAACTTACCGGGACTGAATGAACATGTACATCTTCTGACCGTAACTATAAATTGATTGACGTAATACATATTTCGAGTTCGTACGAAATGAAGAAAAAATTTACTGCGGAAGTTGTTGGCTCTGCAGCAGCTGTGACAATAAGAACCGGGGGCATAGATTGGTATAAAAGGAAGACGGCGCCGGAGTACGATCACAGTCCACCACAAAATGGGAAACAAATTCATCGTCTTGGTAGTATTCGCAGCTGTCGCGCAAGCCTCTTTGGCCGCGGTGGATCTTAAAACCGCCGAGAAAATATCACGCACCGAATGGAGCCGGGCGTCTGACACTGTCTGCAAAGTATTTCGAAACAAATCGTTTCCGCTCGATGCTGCCGAAGAGGAATACAAAAATCGCTATGCGGCCGGAGGAAAACCCTTCGCCGAAGCCGCGCATCTTGCTGATTATCCAGAACTACAGGCTCTAGTTGCGGCCGATGCCACTGGCTATCGAGAGACCCTATTCAAGAGCCTCAAGGAAGCCCGGGAATGTAAAAATTATACCGCAACCAAGGATGCGATTGAAACCTCCAAGAACTCCCTCCCATACCGTAAGTTTTTGATAGCCTTACACGCAGTGACCAACGACACTGGCTCGGTGGAACCAGTACTAGATGTGGTCAAGAACTTCTCCGAAACGTTGTTCGATGCAATCCGAAAGCTGGCGAAGTCTGTCTGCGGAGGAGGAAATGTCTGCATCGATATCTGTCCCACAAAGAAATTACACGAAGAGGTTGCTGAGCAGGCCAGGATCCTTTACAGTTGGTTCCAGTAAAAGCACGGATGATGCTCGTAATGGCAGCGGAATGTCAACCTTGCAGCTGTATTTTGTACGGTCATCCACATTTTTCGTTCAAAATATTACTTCCATCAGTACTCTTAACCATCGATGTATACCTCAACAATACATAGTCGAATAAATTGTATTTTCCATCAATCTGACCATTTTACGTCCATCGGCCATTTTTATTCCTGCCGTTCTCTGTTATGTCATGAAAGAAAAAGAAGAGTGTCGCTTATATCGTACCACCAGGTAAATCTTACTACTTCAAGAAGTCAAAAGCCACATACCCAGCCAGTAATCGTTTGAGGATTCAGTTTCAAATTGCAAGTCTACAACGGTCCGCTGAAGTGTTGCGGGCGTTTATGTGTTGGGCACATCGTCGGATATTTTGTCGACAGTTCAAATATATACAACAGATTAGGGAATTATTGTGATGGGTTGGGATTTGTGAGGTTTGGTAATAAAGTTCGGATTGACGTTTACTTTGCGTTTGGTTTATTTAACTCTTTCTAGTAACTTGTTAACACGTTTCATTATACGACGTCACGTCCATATTCGACGCGAGATCCCGGAAGGAGAAGGAAAAACAAGGGGAGCCGGAGAATCTAACATGGCGTATTTAGTTATATAAATTCTAGGGCTTATACAGCGGGAAAAAATCCCTAGATTCAAGAAGAAACTTTATTGCTATATATTTTCACAATTATCACGAAAATTACTTCCACAAACTTGATCATGATCTGGGTTTGAATATATGCTACGCATCGATTGGGTGATCGACGTATGTAGTTGCTCAACAGCAAAAGACGGTATGAATGCAAGTTTTAAATCTTCAATCTCTGACAATCAGTCTACTTTCTCAAGATCTTAGGTCTGCAGCTTCAGATTTCAGTATTATTGCAGGTTTCAAACTTTTTCCCTCCAAGAGACCCTCTCCCTGGTGGAAATAATTTCTACGCCAAAGTACGAAAATTTCTACGATTTTTTACGCCAATTTCTACGAATTTCTATGAACATTTCTACGAATTTCTATGAATATTTCTACTATTTTCTATGTCGTTGTAGGGAAATTGGAACACTGTCGTAGTTTTGGCGTAGAAATTTTCGTACTTCCTTTCGGTGTTTAATTGTATAGAATATCGTAACATTTTATATGAAAATAATTTTTACCACAAGCTACGAAAATTGTATGATTATCTACGAAAACTTCTACGATTTTCGCTGCCTGTTTTAGAACAATTTCGTAGTATCTGCGTAGAAATTTTGGTAGAATGTAGTACTTTTTCGAAGATTTCCGAAGATTTTCGTATATTTATTCATAGAAATTCCTGCCAGTGGGGGATTCGAACTCAGGCCACTTCTCTGGGCCACCCATCCAAGCACTGACCGCGTCCAAACGTGCTTAACCTCGTTGATCACCAGAGTTACTATACGGTCTTCAGGTCACTCCGCTTCATCTACAAGATTTTAATATTTTCTGGCGATATCAGGTTAGCGACTGACATGCATGGAACTTCAAAACTTCTTCGTGTGAGTCAAGCTTCATCTCTTAGCAGCTTTTCGATGAAAATGATACATTATCGTAATTTGACGTTCAAGACTTTTGCGTGGTAAATGTGTTGTAAATTTACGAACATTTTTTACTGCAGTGTCGGGGAAAAGTGATACCCATCCGTCCTGCACACATGGTGCGATTCTTCCGAATCTTTCGGACAATGAAATGACAAAAATTCGCTGCGGGTTGCAATGAATTTGAGAGAAATAGTATCGTTACAAAAGTAATGATATTTTTGTATCAAACTCCGCAACTTACCGGGACTGAATGACCATGTACATCTTCTGAGCGTAACTAATTGATTGACGTAATACATATTTCGAGTTCGTACGAAAAGAAGAAAAAATTTACTGCGGAAGTTGTTGGCTTTGCAGCAGCTGTGACAATAAGAACCGGGGGCATAGATTGGTATAAAAGGAAGACGGCGCCGGAGTACGATCACAGTCCACCAAAATGGGAAACAAATTCATCGTCTTGGTAGTATTCGCAGCTGTGGCGCAAGCCTCTTTGGCCGCGGTGGATCTCAAAACCGCCGAGAAAACATCACGCACCGAATGGAGCCGGGCGTCTGACATTGTCTGCAAAGTATTTCGAAACAAATCGTTTTCGCTCGAAGCTGCCGAAGAGGAATACAAAAATCTCCATGCGGCCGGAGGAAAACCCTTCTCCGAAGTCGCGCATCTTGCTGATTATCCAGAACTACAGGCTCAAGCTGCGGCCGATGCCACTGGCTATCGAGAGGCCCTATTCAAGAGCCTCAAGGAAGCCCGGGAATGTACAAATTATACCGCAACCAAGGATGCGATTGAAACCTCCAAGAACTCCCTCCCATACCGTAAGTTTTTGATAGCCTTACACGCAGTGACCAACGACACTGGCTCGGTGGAACCAGTACTAGATGTGGTCAAGAACTTCTCCGAAACGTTGTTCGATGCAATCCGAAAGCTGGCGAAGTCTGTCTGCGGAGGAGGAAATGTCTGCATCGATATCTGTCCCACAAAGAAATTACACGAAGAGGTTGCTGAGCAGGCCAGGATCCTTTACAGTTGGTTCCAGTAAAAGCACGGATGATGCTCGTAATGGCAGCGGAATGTCAACCTTGCAGCTGTATTTTGTACGGTCATCCACATTTTTCGTCCAAGAATATTACTTCTATCCGTACTCTTAACCATCGATGTATACCTCAACAATAGTCGAATACATTGTATTTTCCCTCAATCTGACCATTTTACGTGCATCGGCCATTTTTATTCCTGCCGTTCTCTGTTACGTTATGAAAGAAAAGAAAAGAGGGTCGCCTTTATCGTACCACCAGGTTCATTACACCACTTCAGGAAGTCAAAAACCACATGCCCAGCCAGTAATCGTTCGAGGATTCACTTTCAAATTGCCAGTCTATAACGGTCCGCTGGAGTGCAGTTGGCGTCATTGCGAGCACATCGTGGGATATCTTGTGGACGGTTCAAATATATATATATAACTGACACATCGGGGAATTATTTCAAAAATTACTTCCACAAGTTTGATTATTATCTCGTTTCGAATATATGCTACACATCGATCACTTTAGGTGATGGAGTATGTAGTTGCTCAACAGCGAAAGACAGTATGAATGCAAGTTTAAAATCTTTTACCTCCGACAATCAGTCTACTTTATCAAGATCTTGGGCCTGCAGCGAGGTCTGCAGCTTCAGATATTTCAGTAAAAAACGCCTGCTTCCTCCCCGTGGCGCATAATATACTATTAATCGAATCGAACATAAGAATACCCCGCTCCACATGCGGTGACATCTATATCGCTAGCATTTTCATAAGTTCGTATTAGCCGGACTGTCCAAAAGAGAGCATGCGATATCCTGTTTTAGATTATGTGTATATCGAGTCTATGATCCTGTCGGCACTCGGCAGAAGATGTTTAATTCGAAGAGATGTCGTTTTCCATGAAACTACTCAGAGTAATCCCACTCCGGTACTCACTGTGAATCACCAGGAATCTCAAGCCAACGCGGGAGGTGCTGTCGCCAGTGGGAGTACTGAACGTCCTGTCAGGAGAAATCCACGCCTGCCGACTCGTACAGAGCCTTACGAGCTCAGAAGTCGCCAAGGTCAGAAGCAGGAGGCTAGTACGTTGGATGACGAAGAAGGAAAAACATACCTAGCTGAAGTTTTTCTCGCATCCCTCGAACCAGCTTCGCTGGAAGAAGCATTAGAAGCTGAGGATTCAAACTATTGGATTCAAGCAATCAACGATGAAATCGATTCCTTGGAAGAGAATGGAACTTGGATTCTCACACCGATACCGGACGATGCTGAGGTTATCCCCAACCGATGGGTCTTCAAGAAAAAGTACAAAGCAGACGGGTGAACTGACAAGTTTAAGGCTAGACTTGTGGTTAAAGGATATGCTCAAACCTATGGAGTCGATTACAAGTAAACTTTTGCTCATGTGGTAAAGTATGACTCCGTTACATGAACATAGCTCAATTCGACTTGAAAACTGCATTTTTGTATGGGGACCCGGACGAGGTGATCTATATGGAGCAGCCATATGGATTCGAACAAGACGATCGTGTCTGCCTACTCAAGAAGAGCCTGTACGGCCTCAAGCAAACTCCCAGGCAATGAAACATAGAAATCGCAGGTTTCCTTGAGAGGCATGGTCTGACACAGTCAAAGGGTGATCCTTGTGTGTATTACTACATCACAAATCAGGTGATACTTTTTCTTGCTCTATACGTAGATGACAGTCTCCTTTGCTCAAACAATTGTGATAAAATGAATGATTTACTTCAAGCTTTACCGCCTTTATACATAGAATTTAAGATACGATGAAATGAGGCTGAATATTTTGTAGGAATCCAGATCGAGAGGGACAGAAAGAGAGCCAGTCTTAAGCTTCATCAAGCTGAACCGTCTACCGTCTCGGCAGTCTTGACTTAGAACTAACCAGATTTTGTGATTCTGATTGGGCGGGAGATATTGATACCCGTCGAAGCACTACTGGCTGGATTCATCTAATGAATCGGGGCCCGATTGCTTGGTCCTCAAGGAAACAGACTGCTACAGCTACCTGTGCGACAGAAGCAGAATTTGTCGCCCTTTGCTCGGCAACAAAAGAGGCTGTAAGACACACAAAACGATAAAAGTGTCTAGAACACGAGAGCGCTAAGATCATAGATTACGAACGAGACTAGACGACGTAACTAGAAGGTAGGATCTAACTTGTATCAAGAAGTTAGGCGCAAGGCGCTATTGTCTCTAACAAGGAATAACCGTGATGCCATTCTCTCTATTGTAGGGTAGAGCAGGGCCAGTTGTGACAGGGGTCAGTTGTTACATCGCAAATATCTCTCAGAGTAAAGTAAGTATGTTTATGTCCCAATAGTATCTCTTGCATGTAGTCAGTCCGGAAATGCTTATCCCCATGCCAGCCTCCATCGCGTGAAATAGACATTGCGAGGGGTGTATTGTTATTTTGGGGCCCAAAGTTAGTTTTTACGATTTCAGTTGAACAGTGATATTTAGATTTCTATGGTAAATACATCGAATATTCTTCATCCATACGTTTCCTTGAACATTTCTGGATCAGCTCTGACGGTCTCCCGAGTCTTTGGATTGAGAAAATAAACGAAATTTTCACACAGAAGTTAAGAAAACCGTTTGGGGTCAGCTGTGACATTTTGATATGGGATAATACTGTAACATTTCAGCTTACTTGATACGGAAATGTTTGTTTCAGTCCCTCCATGTTCGAATGCCTCGAAAGAGTAGAAAAAAATTCAACGAGTCCGCGATAACGGTTCAACCTATCAAAACACTAATGCCGAGGGTATAAACGAAAAACAGCTGAAAAATATCCCTCCACACCATTTCCCAATGATATGTCTTGGTTCAAAAAGTGGTCCCGAATTAGAATGACCTCAATGAATGTCGCAATCGTGATTAATATTTGGATATTGTGTGAAAACCTTGTGTCACAACTGACCCCATTCACTGTCACAACTGCCCCGGGGTCAGGGCCAGTTGTGAAATTTTACCGCATCTGTTGATGGGCCTGTACTTTTGTTTCTATACATGTTGGATAGTCCTACCTACCCTCATTTTGTCAGTAATTGAATGCTCTTTGTGAAGGTATAAGTGGCATTCATATGACAATTGTTAATTATAGGCACAGTAAGGTCAAAAACGCAAACTGTCACAACTGTCCCCGTCTAGCCTACGTTAATATTGCTTTGGTTCCCTATTTGGTGAAGGTACGATACATTTCTCTATTCATTGGTTATACGCAATAGGTCACATTCCGATCCCCATCATCACGTGTACGTTGTGGTCCACCGTTGAAATCTACACGGTCACTGTTACCGAACTGGGGGAGTGAGAATGGTCCTCCTTAATCATGTCGGACGCTTTTTCAGCGATCATGATAGTCGGAGCGTTGGTATTGCCTGATACGATATTCGGCATTATAGAGGCGTCGACAACCCGGAGAGCTTTTATGCCGTGGACCCTCAGACGAGAGTCTACCACAGCCATGGGATCAGTCGCAGGTCCCATTTTGCAAGTGCAAGACGCATGATGTAAGTTAATTGTATAGTGTCGCGCGTGGCAATCAAAAAAGCGGTACGAAGTAGAATTGAAATGGCCACACTTGGGTATAAAGTTAGGATTGGGACGTGCATTCAGCTTCTTCATGGCTGTGGTCTGGCTCATATTGTGAACAATTTGGGATGCCTTTACCTGAAAAATCGGAATTTTCGTCAGCGATTAGAATGTATTAGCATATTTTATTTGATAGTGAAGAGGTAAGCTTACCAAGACGTCCATGTCCTCGGGGGCATCGAAATAATTAGGTACGATGACTGGGTGATGATCGGGATCAGCATCCCTCAGCTTGATGTAACCTCTGCTCTTTGGCCGCATCAGCAGTGAGAGTATTTGGTAGGAGTCGTTGTGAGCGATATTCTTGTACAGGACGTCAGCGATGTAGTTTTTGATACCGAGGTTTCGTTTGGCGAACAAGCCACCGCCTTCATTGTCGCCGCCCGCTACGAATATGAGCTGAATATCCGGATGATCAATCGTAGCACTGCTCAATCTGAAATAGTTGACTTGTGTTGCACTCTAATTGATATCCAAATCATTTGATGTTTCTGACATGTTACATGTCTTTTCAACATGGAAAACTTCCAATTCTAATGTATATAGGAACTCATCTGTTTCAAGAATAATGTTTACCCGCTGGTGACGAATCCTTCTGCTTCACCTCCTAAGATACCATACAATGAACCGTTGCCCTCGGTCAAAAATCGATTGATTTCATTCAGAGGGAACAGACTAGAGACTCCAGTTCCGATATCAGCGGATTTTGCGGAACCCGTATCCATAGGTGCATCGTATAGATACGGAAGACCACCAACGGCCACGTGATCCTGAAGATTTTGTCCAACACCAGGACTGTCACGAATAACGTCAATTCCGAACTCTGCAAGGTGCGATTTGGGCCCGATTCCTGATAGCATCAGTATCTGAGGTGATTGGACAGCTCCCGCTGACAGTATCACCTCTTTTCTGGCGTAAACGATGTAATCCATTCCACCCCGGCGAAACTGAACTCCGTAAGCCGCCTTCGTAGTGTCGTTAATGAGGATCTTATCGACCATGGAATCAGTGCTGACATGAAGATTTCCTCTGTGGGTTGCGGAGCGTAAGAAAGCTTTGGACGTGTCACATCTGAGCCCGTCTCGCAACGTGCTTTGCACGTATCCAAACCCATTCTGTGTCTCTCCGTTGACATCCACCAGGTCGTACCCCAACTCAAGACTGGCTGCCAGGAAGTTATCCGTTATCGGGGAATGATATCTGGCATCTTCGACCGAGAGATAGCCAGCCGTCCCATGGTAGGGGGAATCCTGAAGATCGGGGATAGACACATTCTCCGATTTTTTGAAGTATGGCAGCAGATCGTCGTACCCCCACCCCGGATTACCCAAATCCCTCCAGCCGTCGTAGTCCTTCCTGTTTCCGCGGACGTACAACATGTAATTGAGTACACTCGACCCTCCGAGTACTTTACCTCGGGGCCAGTTGCACTGACGGTTGTTCATCCCAAGGCAGTAGCTAGTCGAGGGTTCGGTTTGAAATTTCCAGTCTATATCGGTTTGCTGGAGGGTTGGGTACAATCCAGGTACTTCGTCGGTGACGGACCCATTGCCTCCAGCCTCGAGGAGCAAGACCTTCCAGTGGGGATTTTCCGTCAATCTGTTGGCAACGACAGACCCAGCAGATCCTGCACCGATGATCACGAAGTCGTATCTATCAATGATATCCTCCGTGGCAACGA
Organism: Euura saliciscinereae; assembly: GCA_018420115.1. Lineage (NCBI taxonomy): Eukaryota > Metazoa > Arthropoda > Insecta > Hymenoptera > Tenthredinidae > Euura > Euura saliciscinereae. Next base: position 30,253 of record JAFFZH010008076.1, on the reverse strand, counting down.
TTTTCACTACATTCTCAACGTCAACGATGTCTGGACGTAGAAATTTTATGAGAATCTGAAGAAATATGACGAAACCGAAGGTTGTTCCGTGGTTCAAAGCAGCGATCAAACCAGAGTAGGCACATGCCAAATTCATTTCGGAATCTTAGGTTGAAAATTGATGTAGATATCCGAACAGAGGTGAATCGCTTCAATCGCCAACGACTGGACAATAGATCAACAAGTTCGTTCGTTATTACTCGATCCGTTATTACTCGATCCTCAACGGGTACCGCTTCCTTTCGGTTTGACGAATCGCGAACACTACGTTGCTAATAAATCGTGGAGAAGCAGGGTCACTAGCTGTGTATGCAAATGCTTGCGTCCCCACATTATCGGCGATGCATCACTTAGCATAATTATGTTAAGTGAACTGCGCATTGGTGAGCAATGAAATGGTTTCTAATTTCATAACCCAATGAACATGTTCTATGCGGAAAGGCGGTATACATTGTAAGTACACAACAAGGTAATATAATGGCTATCACATAGAAAATTACCATCAGTATGAAAACTGGAACGTTCTATGCGAAATGGATAAGATAGTATTCTGTCGAAGGTTCTAGAAACAAAATAAAGTTCCGGAAGCTAGTCGAAGGTTGTAGAAGCTTCTCGACACTGATCGCCGCTGTCGACGCGCTTTTTGATCAAAACAAGCACCCATTACTCGAAATAATAGGGTTAGAGACAAACTACTTGCACCGGACACAAGGCAGAAATAAGCTCAACCAACTTCCAGTGTAAACATCTCTCATATTTCTTTCTCGTATATAAACTTTCAGTGACTGTTTAACATAAATATACTATCGAATTGCATGTGAGAATGCTCATTCTCACATCCAATACGTGATTGACGGATAGACGTAGTATCTCCGTGGATCAATTACATATATGCTCATCATATCATCTTACTGCGGGATCATTGATCGTAGTCATACGTCAATTGTTAAACAGTACTAACATCTCTGCGCATTCGTCTTCACTCTCCTACTCAAGGCGAGGACAGAGGGTCGTAAGACGAATCCTGAAATCGCCGAGGGAATGCACATGCCTTGAGCGTGCCTCTTCGATTACGTTATCAGCGGTAGCTAGGCCATACGCCTCCGGGAATCCGACGGCCAGCTCAGGCTCACTACACGCGATCCTCACACATGAATTTAAATGCCAGAATAATACTCTTTCTAGAGACGGGTCCGAGACGTGTACGAGAGCACGTTAATAATAAATAAAATATATTGTAAACCCTTCTACCCGGACCGTTACAACGTGGAAAACACGTACACTGTGTGCCGGTAAGAGCATGCGAAGTCTCATGCACGGGCAGTGATCCTTTTATTTATATGAATTTAAGAAACCTCAAATCCGGAAAACTCGGTGTATTCTTCCATGAATGATATGCTCCGCAGCAACGATTTCGATTTCGTTCTTAACGATATCTGGACGTAGAAAGTGTATGAGAATCTGAATAATAACGATAAAACCGAACGTCGTTCCGTAGTTTGACGGAATGCTCAGAGCGGAGTAGGTGCACGCAAGATCCATGGAGAAAACTTGACACAAAAGCGATTTCCGAAAACTAGCGGTATCCGAACAAAGGCCAATCAATTGATTCACGAGAATCGAACGCCAACGACTGAACAATAATTAAGAACAGCTGACTATCTAGAATCAGTAGCTCAGTTTTTCAGCTCGATTATCTCCTCCTCCATTCGGAGAAAATCCTTTCTCCATTCGGAGAAAATCCTCACTGAAATTGCAGTTTCGTTATGCAGTGTATTTGAGACAAGTTCCGATGTTTGACGATCCAGGTTTCACGAAATATCAAGGTCATAACTTTGACCTGACGTCTTTGCGAAAAAGTGAGATTTTTATTCATCGCAGTCATTATAAACGCGGAAAGCAAATTGTTTCCTTCATCTCGTGTGTATTTAATATGGGTAATACTTCATGGTTTCCCCAGAAATCGAACGTTTGAAAACTTTTGAAAACTTTGGAAAACCTGAAAAATCTAGATTTTTCGACGATTTTACCCATTTTTGGGCAATTTCACCCATTCTGAGCATGCGCGCGATCATTGAAGCGCCATCTCTCGGATGCGGAATGCACAATTATCATTGAAGCGCCATCTCTAATCGCGTATTGAGATTTAAGAATTGAGATTTGAGAACTGAGATTTGAGAATTGAGATTTGAGAATTGAGATTTGAGAATTGAGATTTGAGAATTGAGATTTGAGAATTGAGATTTGAGAATTGAGATTTGAGAATTGAGATTTGAGAAAGGTAATCGGTCGATTGTCTGTAAAGTCTTTCGATCGATGGTAACGAACCGATCATCGAACCCTTACCAACCACCGGCAGACTTATCGACTGCTGTTTAAGATCTGCCTTACCCAGAGTCGACCCCTGCTTGGTAGGTAGGACAGTGCGCTCCCGAGGTAAAACACGACGTCGGCCACGCTCCCGAGGTAAAACAGGCATCCGAAACGACTGTAGGTAAACCAGAGTTACCCCTGGTCGGTAAATAGCACGGATGCGAACCCCTCGGTCGGTAACCATGTCGGTAAGGGGATTTGTATCTAGAACCCCCATATATCTTCTACTGATATAATAGGGATGGATACCTATGCAGATGACAATCTCTAGATTATACTCGATCTAAGAAAAAATCTGCTATCGGACACTGCAGACTTACAACATTTCCAACTTGTTTGAACCATTGGTAAAGTTTTATTTTATCATTTCGTTTCTACGACTTTGAGAATGACCGTGATGCCATTCTGTCTATTTTACAGTAATCTCGCCTCGATTCCCAATTGGGAGAAGGTACGATACATTTCTATTTCTCTATTTATTGGTTATGCGCCATAGTTCACAGCTCAATCCCCATCATGAAGTGTACGTTGTCGGCCACCGTTGAAATCTATACCTGTTGTTCCTCGGTCACTGTTACCAAACTGAGGGAGTGAGAATGGTCCTCCTTAATCATGTCAGACGCTTTTTCAGCGATCATGATAGTCGGAGCGTTGCAGTGTTGCCTGATACGATATTCGGCATTATAGAGGCGTCGACAACCCGGAGAGCTTTTATGCAGTGGACCCTCAGACGAGAGTCTACCACAGCCATGGGATCAGTCGCAGGTCCCATTTTGCAAGTGCAAGACGCATCATCCATCGGCATTGTGTGGTGTCGTGTGTGGCACTCAAAAAAATGGTACGAAGTAGGATCGTAACGACCACACTTGGGAATGAAATTAGGGTTGGGACGTGTGTTTAGCTTCTTCATGGCTATGGTATCACTCATCTTGTCAACAATTTGGGATGCCTTTGCCTGAAAAATCGAAACTTTCGTCAGTAATCAGAATGCGTCAGCATATATTGTTTGATAGTGAAACGGTCAGCTTACTAGGTCGTCCATGTCCTCGGGGGCGTCGAAATAATTAGGTACTATGACTGGGTGATGATCGGGATCAGCGTTCTTCAGTTTGATGTAACCTCTACTCTTTCGTCGCATCAGCACTTGAATTATTTGGTACGAGTCGTTGTTAGCGATATTCTTGTATAGGACGTCAGTAATGTAGTTTTTGATACCACTGTTCCGTTTGGCGAACAAACCACCACCTTTATTGTCGCCACCCGCTGCGAGAATGAGCTGAACATCCCCATCCCGGATTACCCAAATCCCTCCAGCCGTCGTAGTCCTTCCTGTTTCCGCGGATGTACAACATGTAATTAATCCTACTGCACCCCCCGAGTACTTTGCCTCTGGGCCAGTTGCCCTGACGGTTGTTCATGCCAAGGCAGTAGCTAGTCGAAGGTTCAGTTTGAAATTTCCAGTCGATTTCGGTTTGCTGGAGGGTTGGGTGCAATCCAGGTACTTCGGTGGTGACGGAACCATTACCTCCAGCCTCGAGGAGCAAGACCTTCCAGTGTGGATTTTCCGTCAATCTATTGGCAACGACCGATCCCGCAGGTCCTGCACCGATGATCACGAAGTCGTATCGATCAATGATATCTTTTGAGGCAACGATTTTCACTATATTCTCAACGTCAACGATATCTGGACGTGTAATATGACAAATCCGAACGTTGTTCCGTAGTCCAAAGCTCTGCGCGGAGAAGGCGCACGCAGGATCCACCTCGGAAACTTTATACACGAAAGCTTCGGTCCAAAACTGTATCGACGTTTCAGAGTACCTGGATTCAATAATCAATCAGCTCGCGTTATTTGACCGTGAACGGCTGAACAATAAGCTTTGTTGATCAAGCGTCGATATTTATAGCCTAGGGTTGAGTCATCTTCCAACTTTCCCTTCTCTTCGGTCCAGCTTCGGAACAATCTAGGCGATGGGTCAATAGTGTGCCGTACCATTTGTGGAGTAGTATAGCGGCTCCGCGTTAGTTTGCAGCTGTGCATGGATCAGGGGGACGTTGTAGTTACATATTGATCTTTCAACATCAGCTGAATATGCTTATTGTTAGTTGCCCTTATTGTTGCTCATATTCTCGGATATTGATGCATGTGCACGTCCTGTGCATATTAGTAAGGCAAAATTAGCGAATTGTGCCATTGAAGATACGGTTCCTGTAATTGTTGAATAAATGTTTTAAAATAACATTTAAAAAATTCAGGAGACTTTCGAAGGTATGGAGATAGGAGAATCGTAGAAGAATAATGGAATCAGACATGAAGTTACGAGGGTCACGCAGGGTCATGTTTTCATATGCAAAAGTGTCCTATGCTGGTGCCGGTGTCACCCTGACTCAATTTTTGTTGCTTTCAAACGATATTCATCTATTAGAGTACCGTGTGGCGCTCAACCATGATATTCCAAAACGCTTACACGAGTTACTCCATGCCGGGTTTAAACAGCTTTGTTCATCTCTGCAGAGCAATTTGTCACTTATGATCGCTTGAGTAAACGAACAATTGTA